>DWHU01000018.1:0-45767 GCA_018247975.1 Parides photinus
GTTACATATTTAAAAATAAATAAGCAACCTACACCCTGCCTCTGCTGGGACCCAAACATGTCTTGGCTTGAGAGACTCAAAATGCCTTTTTAACCACTATTAACCAAGTGTGGCTTAATTTATGATGCATCTCTCGTGCGATTTGTTCCTGACGGATTTACCGGGGCTTCTCACATAACGCAGAGACGACCACCGAGGGTGTTTTAGTGTAAAAATCTCTACATAACCCTGGCTTCTCCCCAGAAGACAGTGTACCTTTCCAATGATTTCCCCCACCACAAAAAGAAAAAAAATTATGCATGTCTATAAAACATGTATCTTGTATCATACTGGATTTCAGTCACTGAAAGCTGAAGTTCAGTAGAGAACTTTAGCTTCTTCGAAAGGTACAGTAAATATGACTCTACTTCACAAAAATAAGCAATCATAGCTGTATGTGTTTGTGACTAGATAAAAGTCACAAAAAGTATTTAAAATATTATATTTATGTATCCGAACAACTTGAAGATCTAAATACAAAGATTGAAACAGTTCTTACTTGGGGATTAATTTGTATTTGTTCATCCATCTCTTGAATATATTGATGTAGCTTTGTACAAGCAGCCATTTGTTGTTCCAGCACACACAGTGTCTCTGGTGACGCATACTTCTCAGGGCTGTCCAAAAAGACTACCATGCCATCCTTCTGATTGATCATGGCATATATCTCACCTTCCTCTATCTGTAACAATTATGTTAATTTACATATATTAAGAAATGTGTCTATACAGCATAGACTTATGCAGCTGAATTTGTAACACATTTCCCTTGGTAAATTTTGAAACTACATGTTGAATTTGATAAGTGGCAACCTTTTTAAATCTGTCTGGAGTTATGCCCATGTAAACAACAACCATTATATATAATCAGTCCCCACAGCATTCCAGACACATGTTACTAATAAACATAAACTCAAGTCCACTTATCAGATCACATAGAATTCCAGGGACCTCTCAACAGCAAACCCAATCTTAAGTGTTAGTTAAGTATACCACATAGGAATTCACAAGTTCTTGTCGACATTCCAATGTATTACCAAATAATATTTAAAACTTGATTCAAAACAACAAAGTCAGTCTGCAACCGCTGCTCATGCAGTCAACATCTTTGTCTTCTCATTTCAAAAAGTCTTTCACCCTCACCCACAACTTAACTCTGGCCATTTACCAAATATTGTAATTTTTTTTCTTAATATTGTCACTAGTTTGCATGGAATTTGCAGAAGCAGATTTATAAATGTATGTGGGATGATGAAAATAATATTGAGTAGTTTATAATCAAGTTTATTCTCTCTTCCTTTTTACTTTAGACGTCTTAAACTACACACTTCCTCGTCCTTCCGACATTGCTTTTTTTTTTTGTTCTTGCTCATCTGTCAAACATCTCGCTCACTCACATTCCGTTACATACTTCCAACTTTCAATCCCACATGTATATAAAATATTTATATATCCAGATACTTGTTGAAGAATAATTGAAAGTTAGTATACCATGTTCAGGATGTACGATTCTGCCTGAGCAGGGCCTGATAACTGTACTCGAGATGCCACATCACTTAGAGATAATGTTAAAAATGTTTTCGTGAGCCTTTGAATATTTTTCTTATACATGGAGTTAAGGACCTAGAAAAAGATTTTTTTAATTTGAAACATATTATATTCACATGTTATAAGCAAATTTGTAGATAACCATGAATTGGGTCCTATTTTGTTTTCATTCGTTTATATTTATGTATTCTTCAACTACAGCTCCGTTTAAAGCAAAACAATGTAATAATTTTTGTTTGACAGCAGGGATATACTATTGGTAACACTGCTTCATAGAATAAAAAAATACATGTTAAATACAGGTTGTATTATAATATAGACTTACTTGATTTACCAATCCCATATTTTTATCACGAACAAAGGTCTCTCTGTGTTTGATCGCTGCATGCTGAGAAGTTGCTAATTCATGGTAAGCTACTGATAGTGGTTTTAAAAATCTGCATACAACTTGTGAAGTGTATTTGGGCATTGTTAATATCTGAAAACAATTTAATTGCTTAATAAATAATTCCAGTTAGCACTAAAAAAAATTAAAGTAAAACATTACTTACCTTCCCATGCAGTATAAAAGAAATTAAAATGTATTTTTTATAAGCCTCTAGCATTATGTGAGACACAACCATAGCAGGAACAGTGACAACTACTTCGAAAAAATATAAAGCTCGATCATAGTTCTTCATGGCTGTGTATATCATGCCTCCATAATAATAATACAACAAGAAATGTTTAGAGTCGTTGTTTCCGCCAAGCTATAATTAACACATAAAACAAAATGTTTAACAATTGTTTTACTTTCTACAATGAGCTGTTTGCCTCAATATCTCCATGATATCAAATGACCTATTTCTGATACTATCCAGAAGTATAACTGGACTAAATAAATATTATAAAATTTTAATAAACCTTTATTACATAACCTATATTTGAGCATATGTTAATTGGGTCATGTCAATCCTTAACTGATAGTCAATTAAAATATAATTTACCTCTGTTCCAATGCCTGTTACATCAGTATCTAAAAATTCAAGAGCTGGTTTCATACATTTAGAGAGCAAACAAAGTTGGCATAAATCTGCATGTATAGAAGTTAATTGAGAATCAAATAGTTGAATTTTCTTAATAGCTATTTTAAGAATTTTAATTCCTCGTATTGGCTGTTTAATATCAACTAAATGTTCAGTAAGTTGGTGGCATAATTCTGCATCTGTAAGGTTGAAAGAACAAGAACATAAAAAGGACATTTTTTTATAAAAATTGTGTGAAATTTATAAAGTATTACTACATACATAAATCAGGTGCCAAACGTACTTGTTCTCCATTACAATTTGTTATGAATTCATATACTTTTTGAAACATATTTGTTTTATCAACATCACTAGTACCCTGAAAATATAAAGTACCATGGGTATGAAACATAAAGTTACAATACACAACATATAAAATGTAATAAAAAAATCTGAAGTAAATTATTTATTTTCATAATAATGTTTTATCAGTGAAGATTTTCTTTAATGTATGATAGAGAAACTTAACTACAGATATTCTGTCTATCAACTGACTGACAGATAATTTTATTGTAAATTATATATTAATAATAAAAACCACATCAGATTAAATAAAGGAGTTTCAAATTAATGTATAATTTGCTTTTACTGTAAATCCTCTTTGCAAGACTGACTAGGTAGGTACCACTGCAGTTTACATCCACTAGACTAGTGTGCAAATAGAACCTCTTTTTCATTTGAACAGTGTTGTAGAAATGGTTTTTTTTATGAAAATGAGATTTAATATGTTAGGTAACAAAGTAACTAGTACAGTGCATCATCCAGTATAGGGCAAGTACCTTAAAACATAAAAAATAAAGTTTTTAGCAACTTTCAATAATATATACAAATTAAATACTAACCTGCGGATTAGAATATTTAGCGACTAGAACAGCTAAAACACCCAAAGAATGTTGTTGAATATCAAGTGTCTCCAACACTGTGTTAAGATGAGCACTGTTTCTTTGAAGCACTTCATCTGACTTTCCTATCATCTCAACCAATTCTCTAAAATGACCTATAAAAATAAAACTGTTTAACATCATTTTCCATATTTGCAACATAAAAGAAAATTTTAAATTTACATAAAGATTTAAGAAGCATTAGTGCTCCAAAATTTTACAATACTTCTAATTCTTTATTTAAGTAAATTAACAATTTTTTCGTACTATGTTTATTTTTAATTTATCCTAGTTTTATTTTAAAACCCATCTTCACTAGAGAATACCTGACGCAGATGATGTTCGAACATTATTGACAAATTGCTCCAAAGGTGAAGCCATAATATTACACAATTTGAAAAAATATTTTAAAACTGAACTGATAATAATATCCTGTATATAAATTGGAAGAAATTCGGCAAATCCAGCCTCTTTATACAAAACGTTAACGATGACATTGATTAAACTCAACAAAACCATTTTTTTTTCGGCTCTGGATACATGTTCTTTAAGCTAAAAAAATTCAAAACCAAATTCCAATTGCCAGTGTAGCCTACTATTCAAGCATTTACTTTTGTAGTAAGAATAACATATATCATACTTTAATGATAATAAAACTAGGCTAATACACTAAACTAAGCTATCTGCTCCATCTAGATCTTTGTTTAAATTTTAATTTTTTTCTGGTTTTACTGCAAAATGTATGAATTTTTTACAGAATTCACACACAGACTCTCGTATTCAAATTCTTTGTAGTAAAGGGATCAATGAATTACATTTGAACTTAAGAAAGTATTTAAGTACTCTTTCAATAGTGCATATTTCTTTTCTATTGTAAAGATTTGTCTGTTTGAAATTTGTAATAATAACTAGAAAAAAATTAATGAAAAAACTAAATAACTTCTTAACAATATCATAATCATCAAAAAATAAATCAAACCCCATTGATATTTTATATGACTTAAACTTAATATTTTATCTGTCTTTAAACAACATAGTCTTAGAACCTTAGCCTGTTCCTAAGACAAAAAAGTATTGATAAAAAAAGTTTTGTCATTTGTATTGTTTGAAAGTGATGAGATAAAGTACACATATTTTTTTAGTTTAAGAAATATGGGCTCGGGGCAATTAATTAACAACACATTAGTTAATACTCTAACTAAGCAATTAAGCGAATTAGAGTTATTACAATCTATGTATCCAAATCAAGATGAACTTGTTTTGGGAGATATCAATACCCTCAAAAACATTAACAGTTATCTCGAAAATAAAACATTTGTTGTACCTAACTATTTAGATTTTGTTTTAAAACTTTGTATTGAGGGACTAAAGTTAGAGATTTTCGTAAACTTACCAAGCCTTTATCCGGAAGAGGAGCCAGATGTTTGCGTACGGTGTAATCAGTTAAACAGACATCAAGAAAGTTTTTTAAATTCTGATTTATCTAAGTATATCAAAAGTATTCATGAAAATGAAGTGTGCTTATATACAGTAATAACATGGTTACAAGAAAATATAAACACTTTTAAAGTTCATGAAGAAAATGTCATAAATATTTTGCAAAAACCACTGAAATCAAAAGATACATCTTTAAATTTTGTAAGAATTTGGATTTTTTCACATCACATTTATTGCAAATATAAAAGAGAACAAATAATGAAAAAGGCTAAAGAACTTACTATAACTGGGTTCTGTTTACCAGGAAAACCAGGAATTATATGTATAGAAGGAACTGATGATTCTTGTTCAGTATGGTGGAAAGATATTAAATCTATGAATTGGAAAAAAATATGTTTAAGAAAAACAGTGATTTTCGAATTAACTGAAAAAGGTAAATACCAAAAGTTTACAGATTTTCAGGAAATCAATTTCAAAAATAATACTAAAAATAATAAAGCCGGATTTTCAAAATTTATTGCAGAACATTGTCTTAGTGAAGAATTTAGTGAGTTTTTAGGACTGTGAGGACATATGAAGTAATGCAATCTAAATCCTACTGTTTATGGACTAAATATGCATACAATTTTTTTTTTATTTCATTGGAGTTTCTACTTACTGACATTTAAAAAAAGAAATGGTGTATAGTTATTTATTTAAACATGATTATCAGTTTGCAAAAATTATATATATGAAATATTGTCATACAAACACATTTGTTATAAAATTAACTATAATAAATAAAATCGTTAGTTATCTTAATTTTACTGTTTCACTTTACCTACCTCAGCATTCCTCCACTTAGGTTGAATGGTGGAGAAAGCCGACAGGCGTTAAGTCCGCTTGTTGTAACATTGTTTTAGGTATTTAAAAAGAATATAACTTTTATATTATTTAAATAAGGTCTAAATGTTCTCATTTGCGTGGAGATTATTGTAAATTCATAACCTGGTCTGTAGTTCTTGTTTTAAAAATACCTAAACGAATGAGGCTAATTAGTCTTGCAAGTAGGACTTATGTCTTCATGCTAAAAAGATAATACAAGTAACTTTTTAATTTACTCGCAAATTTTTAATTGCCTTTAAATATATGTTAAAACAATGCAATATTTCACAAGAAACAAATATGAAATGTGTTATATTTAAAAAGTTTACATAGTGGCTGTATGATATTAGACATTTGTCTTCGGACGCTGAATTTGACGGACTAGAGATCTAATTCAAATTAATGCTTCAAAATAATCCGTGAAGTAAAAGATAGTTAAATAATCAAGTATTTTAAGAAACATCGTAATCTCCATAATGTTTAATTGTGCAATGCGACAAGTAGAAGAAAGACATGTAGCTTATCAAGTTGATTTAATGTCTTGGAGTAATCGTCTTGATTTGTTAGCAATTAGCAACTTTAAGGGTAAGTAATATGTTAGTTACACATTAGATAATTATATAAGATATACCTATGTATATCATTAATATTAAGAATAATTTGTTAGGTATTCTCTCATTACTTTGCAGGAGAAGTCCAAGTACACAGGTTGCATTGGCAAAAAGTCTGGAGTTTACCACCACCAAGAGAAGAAGTTACTGTACAGGCAATTGCTTGGAGACCAGATGGCAAGGTAATAGAAATATAATGAAAACATACTTTAGGAATTCTCGCAACACAAAGTTGTTGTAATATAGTTATCCACTTAATTTGTTTAATGATTTAGGTATCATTAAAAAATTCTTAAATTAACATGTGATTTGTAGAAGTAAAAATTTATTTGACCTTCTTTTGGACAATATGTATAAAAACAGACTAGTTTCTTTTTATTAATTTAGAAATTATTTTTAGGCTTTAGCAGTTGGGTATAGCATTGGAAGTGTTTATGTTGTGGATATAGAAGATAAAGATGTTTTGGACAAGTATGATTTTAACACTGACACAACTGAAGACCCATATGATTGTAAACCTGTGGGCATATCCTGTATATCTTGGGCTGTTAAATCAGGTGTATTGGAGAGTGCAACAGAATATAATGTTTATGTATGTTTTCTCATGTTCCATAATATTTCAAATTTATTTGGTATCTTAGTCTGATTAGATGTTTTAATTGAATATTGTTACATGGAAATAGTAGATGTATTTGTAACTAGCTTTAGTAGCTTTAATACTTTTAAACAAAAATGTACCTAGTCAATATTGTTAAAATGTTCAACTCAATACTAATAAATAACTTTACCAATAAGGATAAAAAATGTATGAGTCTTGAATAGTAGTTATATGTTAGTATGAATTAGTCTATCTTAAGAACATTATTCTTTAAATTCCTCAGGTACCATTTTTTAGATTTATTAGTTCTATAATACTTTACTTATACTGTAGCTTTTTTATAACTACTTATTTAATTTTTAGGATGATGCTACCATATTTTTGCAAAAACCTCCATCACCAAGTACATCATACAAAAATCAAGGGGCCGATGAGGTTTTAAAATGTTACAAAGAAATTTCAGAGCCATCACAGCTAAGCATGTTATTGATTGGATATGGAAATGGTAATATTTACATGAGTGTGTTTGGCCGATATCCATATGGCACCATACATTTGGCCCAATTAGTTAATGACGAATGTGGGGAATACAAAGTACTTAACATTAATTTATCTAATGATTTTAGTGTAATGCAGGTACTTTATTTAGATAGAATCACAAAAAATGTGTATATAACAGTGATTAATACAAGTGTACTCTCTGCGTATTCTGAAGAATTGTTTGTAGTAGCAAGTAAGCATAGCCAAGTGGTACAATTATTGTCACATCTCGATCAAACCATGTTATCAATAACTGAAGCATGGGAACATATATTACTAGAAATGGACTCAAAAATGGCGCGTTATGCATCTTCCATGCCACAAGGTGGAGTTGCAGCTGATCTACTGGAGTTGTTAATGCTTGGTTAGTATACAAAGTTTTTTTTACTATATTAATGCTAATATAGTTATTAGCTTCTATAACTGTTTGCTGGTCATAAACTTTTAGGGGTACCATCAGATGAACTCGAGTTGTTTTTACTCCAAGAGCTGACTGCTAAAGGATTAAAAAAATTTGGTAATTCTGTTGAATTAAGTTATTCAACAATACAGAAACTGGTCTTGAAACAGCTGAATATTGTGGGACATAATTTGTCTCATTATCTGTCAGACATTAGAGGTTTGACAAGAATACCAGACAGATTTAAGGTAACATATAAATATTTAAAATATTTGTTTGAGGTAGTTTAAATAACATCAACAAATGATATATTTTTGTCCCCAGATTCTCGGTCTCGATGAGACTACTGTTACCCGATCTATTAGAGCATGCTGTGCATTTTTAAATAAATGTCTAGAGTTACAACAAGTTATTGATGTATCAATGAGAAACTATAAAGCATTCTTCCGATGGTTGTTTGTTGTAATAATTCGCTTATTAGATGAGCAAACACCCAGTGAAATAGTCAAAATTACTCAACAAGAACTTAGTCATATAGCTGAATTCTTATACAATTTTGATAATGTCCATAGTGAATCTGACTCTACATCAGACAAGCCAGTGAAATTCAATTTGGAAAGGTTAGGACAGTATTTGCAAGACCAAGAATTAACAATACTTCCTGATGATGAAGATAATCCCTGGCATAAATTTCTAAAAGAGAATTCATGTTTGGTTAATGACAGTGACACAATCTTTTCAATGACAGAATTTAAAAGATTTTCTTTAGTCCAGCAACAAAAGTATTTGAAGGATGCAATAAATCAAGTATTTGATGTAACAGGGAAAAATGTAGGTAAACACTTTTCTGCAATATTTAATATTAAATGTTATGAAAACAGAGGAATAGTGCTAAACCCAGAAAAATATTTGAAAATTTCACAAATGTATGCTCCAGATCAGGAACGATTCCTGCTAGTATTAGTGGACGTCAGGAATGCCTCGGATGCACTATGTTTTATATCTATACAACTAAAAGAAAAAGTTAGCTCAGCAGTCGCTACAAAATATTATTTTTCCTCAAGTTTGTTACAAGAAGGAAATCAAAGTCGTTCAGAAGAAGAATCTTTAGAAATAATGGACGTGCAATTTTATTCCCCTGAGTACCTTTCTTTACTTTTGAGGAATCCTCGAAATGAAGATAATACTATATTTATTCAGCTTCCTACCAAAACAGCACTAGAGAACTCAAACGATTTGAATTTAAAATCTAAAACATGTATTTTCAATGATAAAATGATGAAGAAGAACATTTCTTCTTTGCTAGATCAAAGTGTATATAAGGTACTAGAAAAAATTGATGGCCTTCGTATCGCAGTATCAGGTGGTCGCAAGGTTGCTCTGGTGTTATCAAAGACTCAAAGAAAAGTCAGAGTGTATGAGATGGAAGTGAATGGAGATGATGATGAAGATGAAACTTTAGATACTACGTCCGCATCGCAAACAACTTATCCAACTGATAAAAAACAATTCACACCTAATCAACATAATTCAACTACAGAAGATAAATTCTTCTAGAAAATATGAAGCTGGTCCTCAAAATCAATAAATTTTTCTGAGAAAATGAAGATGATTTATTACATAATTTTTAAATTGTATTCTTTTTTGTTATATAACTTTTGACTGGTGGTTGTTGTCTGGGTATGTACCACAGCTGCTGCTATATTTGCTGCTAAACAGTAGTGTGCAAACATTATATAAAGTGTATTTATTCTAACATAATACACTAGGTAAAGAAGCAAGTTGTTAGAGATATTCTCATTTTAACAGCCAACTAATAAATAATATATTTCCCACTGCTGGCATTCGGGGCCTTCTCTCATAATGGAGAGTTTTGGCCATAATCCACCATGCTGACCAAGTGTGGGTTGACAGATAAAGCCAACAATATTTAATTTCTTAAAGCACACAACTCGGAAAAGTCATCGGTGCGCGACAGATTCGTCCCCGTTATTATATAATACTTATTACTATTTATTTACGTTATTACTATTTATATTACGCTTATTACTTTTTATTTATTATAAACTCAATGCATATGTCTATTATAATTTTTATTAATTTATAATTATTTTATGATTAACTCGAAATACGAATTAATCTTATATTAGAAGTGAAGACACGAGAATAAACAAATTTCTAATTTATCACATTGCTGTTACATCAAAAAAGATTTTATATTAAACTTTGCGCCGGGGTTTTTATCTGGATATTTTCAAACACTGAATTGAAATCAGTGTCTAAACCTTGATTGTCAATTCCATACATTAAATGTTCAGATGATACGTTTCTGCTTGGTCCAGGCATTGGAGTTATGGTAGTTGTTGTGCGGTTATAAATTTCATCACCATCTGCTTCATCTTCTTCAACATCATCTGCTGCAAAATTATATTAATTGTAAGTTACTATATAAAGAGAGTGTAGACTAATTATTGTGTACATCTGGAGTTACAATGAAATATCAGTACATACATTGTAGTTGAAACAAAATACTTTTTAAAAATTTGTTCTTATTCCGATAGTATGAATAGATATCAGATAGTACATATAGTATGAACACACAAAACATATATAGCTATGGGGTGGCCCTTACCCACATTTCGACATTAGTTCTGTTTATGTGCTATTCAGTCAGTCTCTATTTTTAAGTGAGCAATAGTATACATGTACACATATAAATATGCATATTTATGTATGTAAATAGATGTTAATTATACATGTATACAAGGATGTAAATGTTTATTTACATGTAAATTGACAATGTTTAATTTATTATTTATATTAAATTTTCATTAATATAAGTATAACAAATATAATAATTTACTCACTTGGTACAATTGTTTGACCATCATATTTTTTCCATTGTTTCCTTAACCGATAGTAAATTATAGCACAGCCAATTATAACAATTATAGAGATGACAATTGCGACAAGTTTTACTGCATCTATTGCTGAAAAAGATGTGCCTTTAACAATCATTTCTACTTCCCCTGCTGAAATCTTTGATCCGTCAAGGTTTTTCGATAAACAAACATAATTGCCAGATTCTCTAGGAGACACATTCTGTAAAGAATTGATATCAATATTTAGAAATGAAGAAATAAACCATTTCAACTTACATTATACTTGACCCTGTAACTTAATAATTTATTAATGTGTATTCATTTATAAAAACTTATAAATAGTAAGGGCGGCAAACTGGAGATCGCCCCGGGCGGCAAAGTTCTAGATACCCCACTGCTTTCCCCAGAGAGAAAAGTCGAAAAATTAAAACTAAATTTTACTGAAAAAAACGGGAAACCTATCATTTGCTATAATCAAGATTTCTGAAAAGTTGAGAAGTACAATACCTCTTGTATTGTACTTTTCAAATAATATAACATTCATTCTAATTTTACTTTTACCTCATATTTTTACATACCTAAACTCTCATAATGAGAAACTATATTTAGCTGTATGATGAATAGGTAATGTTTACAATTAGGTACTGTTTTGGTTTTCCACAAACTAAACAAATTTGATTCAAGAACAAATTGTGATTTAATTCTACTATAACTGTTTACAAAAAATTCAATAAAAAAATTATTGTGAACACTTTAGGTTTTACTCTGCACTTATAATAATAGAAAAAATTACAAAGAGTACAAATGATTCTGGGTTAATTTAATTAACTAACTTACATCAATTTGTAGTTTTCCAGATAACACTTCATACTTGTATTTCTTTTCATCAAAATCATTGTCAGGGCCAATAACTTTGGTTTTGTTAACTAACCAAAACATAAAATTATGGTTAAAATCATTGCTGTTACAATTCAAGACAGCAGTTGTACCAGCAGACACTTCCTTAATAATAGAAGTTTTAATTTCTGCACCCATTTTTAGTGTAACTTCTCACTTGAGACGAAATGGTTATATCATAAGTTTTTGACACAGTACCTTTCTGTCATGACTGTACAAACATAATTCAGTCAATGAATGTGTGCCAAGTTTAAAATTATCTACAGTCCATGAGGTCACATGCTTTTCACATTAGAATCTAGTATAAAATAATATAAGTTGTTAAATCATACTTTATTAATAACGGCTACTTCTACTTGAATGCTGTATTAAGTGCATGAATACTTCAGCACAAAGAACTGGTAATAACATCCAAATCGGAGTCATTACTACATAGATAGGAAGGTATAATTTTGTGTATTCCAATTTGATACAAATTATTATCTGAGCTGCCATTTTGAGGCCGATTGCCGCTATGTACCACACATTTTTGTTTATAGTGCCTCTAAATCTTTCTATACCATTTCGACAGTGGGAAACCATATGAAATAAGACATATATCAACAATATACTGTCGTAGACCCACATTGGTATAAAAACTATGAACCAATTCCAGTGTGTTCTAGACTCTAATCTAAGACATAATAAAATTAGAAACACTAAAAATATAAACCATGTAAATAAAGCTCTATGTAATATTGCCATTATTTTTATGTAAAGATTAGATTAAAAATAGACACATTCGTAAAATGTTGACTTTAGTGACAGCTTTTTTTCTCTAAAGTCAAAGGTATGTTATAAAGAGACTATGGATCCCTAGATCGTAAAAAGTGAATAAATCATTTACGATAGTTCACAAATTTTTGTCTTCTCATAAATTGTATCTGTTGTTCGATTTGGAAGCTTTTAATTTTTCTTGTAAAATAAATTAACTTCAGAATAGACATTAAAAATTTTTGCTTAACAAAATAGGGATACGTAATAGAACAACTATGTACTTAATATTACTATTTTAATCATTTATTTTATCCAACTGAGTTCTTACCATTGAATTTTTGTGTACATAAGTACTCCGTACTCCTCTTTAATACTATATATCAATAAAGGCAAATTATTTTTCTTGTAAAATGCCTCTTTTTATATGTTTCATATTAATTACAGTGTGGAAGTAATAAATTAAACGTTAGTTTGAATATCGGCCAAAATAAAACAGCTCGAACTTATAAAATTATCATTATTTTTGTTTTTATTTATTTAGAAAACACACTTCGAGCACATACATTCAAAAATTACAGCAAAACGTTCAAAATTACAAATTCTGATACAGCTGCATAAAATTGTATGTGTACAACGCATTTACGTTAAACACATGTTAAATTGTAATAACAATTAGGCAATTATAATAAAAAAAAATAATATGGTACAAGTATTTAATAAAATTAATATTGTTGTACATTGCTATGATAATTATAACACTAAATAATATTGCCGAAATAACTTATTTCTAAATTATATATTTTAGAGTAGTTAAGTAGTACTTTGTTGTTCAATGTTAGGAATACGTCTCTTGCTGACATTGAAAAATGGCAACCGGCAAACGATAATGTATTTCTGTGATAAGAATAATAATTGTGTTTTATTTGATTTAATTATTATGAAAAATTGTATTACGTTATTACTGTAAAAAATATTATTAGTGTAACCTGTAACACATTTTTTTTAAAAGAGTCAAGGATAATTTTGCATTATAAACGTGCGGTATTGAACATTTGTCTAGTTTGTTTATAATACATACAGTTTTTAAGTATTTTTTTTTTTAAAATGATTTACCAAATAGCTCTTTTACTTACTGGGACTAAGTTAATTTTTATGCCTTTATAGTAAGTATTAAAAGACTTAACTGTTAAGAGTGTTCACTATGATGAATGTAATTGATATTCTTTTGGTTTAGCCATTCTACAGATTTTGAAGTTCATCGACATTGGTTAGCAATCACCCACAACCTTTCAAGGGATCAGTGGTATTATGATACAAGATCAGAATGGACATTAGATTATCCTCCATTATTTGCTTGGCTGGAGTGTGGACTTTCTTATATAGGCAAAATCTTTGATCCCGAAATGGTGAATGTTCAGAATTTGTATTATAAATCACAAATGACTATCCTCTTTCAAAGGCTTTCTGTCATTGTTTTAGATTTTTTATATATTTACAGTGTAAAAAGGTATGTTTAACCTATCAATAATATAATTATGTAGATAAAAGTTAATTTTTTTTATGTTATTGAGTATATGATAGCTCAGACTGTTTAGTTGATTTTTCTATGTGTTATTGACTATTTTGAGGTGTTTTCTAATGTATGGTAATATTGTACTTACCTTTTTAAATTAATATTGAGAACTAAGAGGAACATCTTATACTTTCTGGGAGTTATCCCTTCAATTATTGGCTTAACCTCAACTAATGCAACTTGTCTTTGGGTAGTGGAGTATTTTTGTTCTATAATATTTGGAAAGATGTAATCTTGAGTAAAAGTATTTTAAGAAACCTATTAAGAGATATTAATGTACTGTTGTTCTAACCACCTTTATAACATATAATTTATAGCCTTGCTTTTTTAATTTATAATTTATAAATAATGCTCTTATTATAAGGTGATATAGCATGTGATAATAAAAATAATTTAATATGTTTTTTAGTTGTTCTGATCTTGTTGGGAATGGAAAGTTGTTAGTCTTCATTTTATTGGTTGCAAATCCTGGATTGTTAATGGTGGATCACATACATTTCCAATACAATGGATTTTTATATGCGTTTCTGCTTTATTCCATTACAAATATAATTAAGGTAATTAATGATATTTTGTTTAAAGCTTTCACAATTTGTATTACTTAATACTAAATAGTACGACCGAAACGTCGAGAGTCAAGGTAAATACTTCAATTAGAATAGTGTGCGATTAAGTCCTGTTTACAGTATAAAATATGAATTAATGATATTTGTTGAATTTCTGGTTTTTAAGAATCCAAAACTATAAAAACAATTAAAGGAAAGGAAAATGTTATTATTAAACATTGTTGATTCAATTGGTGAATCTGGAAATTTGTAAGGCACATCTTCAAAATGTATTTTTTTTAAATATTTTCATAATGTAGAATGTTTACATAATCACTGGTGGCAGGTCTCTGTTGCCAGGAAACTGTCTAGCTAGGTATCTCTGCAGCTCATATTTCCACTGCCAAACACTAGTGTACAAACATCACCGTGTTCACTTTTCAAGGAAATTGTGGCTAGTAGTAGTCTGGTTAGTGAAATTACTGGGGGAACTAGGGTAACAACCCCAGTATTTCACTAGTCAGACTACATTCTATATCTCAATTCAAGGTGACAAGCGCAGTGTTGTGCTGTGTATACTAGCCAAACAAGTGCCAAATTATTATGGACAGGCAAAGATATCACTTACCATCAGGTGAATGTCCTGCTCGTCTTGATGCTTAGTTGAATAAAAAAAATATATTGGTACACAATCAGTACTAAATATAAACTGTGAATCATTTATATAGGGCATTATAATTAAAAGGCACAATTCTTTCAGGAAAATCATTTGCAAGGTGCTCTTTGGTTTGCTGTTTTACTTAACTTAAAACACATTTATTTGTATGTAGCTCCTGCTTATATAATCTATTTACTCCGAGCATATTGTTTCACCATTTCATCAAGAGATGGAGTCCATACTGCATGGTACTCATTTTCCATAACTAATTTGATAAAGTTGGGCATTACTGTTGTATCTGTTTTTGCTTTGTCTTTTGGACCATTCATAAGACATTTACCACAGGTAATTATTTCTTACTCTGTTTTTAATAGTCATATTCTAGGTTTTAAAATGTATGAAATATTTATTCTACATAAAATTATTTTTGCTGTTTTCAGATTTTGTTACGTCTATTTCCATTTAAAAGGGGATTGTGTCATGCATATTGGGCGCCAAATTTTTGGGCTTTATATAATTTTGCAGATAAATGTTTGCAACAATTATGTATGTATTAAAAATCTATAAATTGATCTAAAATTGCCTAGATATCTTGGAACCAAATTTAATTAAGTTTTAGAATGTTTATATAAAATGAAGCAAAATTTTAATACATAACTAAATTTATATTAAATCGGATTTATTAATTGTTGACTGGCGACAAAGCATATCTAGAAATAACAAATTATAGTTCTTTATTATAATAGTTTGTTGCTTTTAGTACCGAAATTTGGGATAACCATTTCCTCTAAGGTAGCCTCTATGACTGGTGGACTTGTACAAGAGTATGACCATGTTGTCTTGCCATCAATAAGGCCAAACATAACATTTGTGTTAACATTATTAACTATGGTACCTGCGTTAGTTAAATTATGGCATTTAGGAGCCGACAGAAGGTATAGAAGTATGAGCTTTGTAAGGTACGTATTTCTTGTCAACTATTCATTCTGGAGATTAAAATTTATTTTGTACCAATGGATGGTCTTTTAAAATGTTATATTTATTTTGATACTGTGTTTAATTTTGTTTAAATGACATAGAGTTTTCGATAAAATATTGTTTAGATTTAGCTAAATAGTAGTTACTGTACAAACATAACATTTTCACATTTGAAGTTAATGGTGTAATACGTTTTAACATTTTATCTTTGAAAGTGATTAACTCAATGTGATGCTTGACGAATTTAACTAGTGCTACATTGCAATTGGTTAGCATATTAGCTATCATAAGGTAACTACCTTACATATCATGTCTAAAAGAATGAAACAGTTAACATCAAATGTTATTGGTTTATAGATGCATGATAATCTGCGCAACTTGCTCATTCATGTTTGGGTGGCATGTTCATGAAAAAGCAATATTGATGATATTAATTCCATTAAGGTAACTTGTAAAAAAATTTTGTTGCTATAGACAATTTTTTCATTAACATATTTTAATATGACTTTTTTGTTGCAGTTTCTTGTCTGTACTGGGTGACGTTGACGGAAAACTATTTTTAATGCTATCAACAGCTGGACATTATTCAATCTTTCCATTACTATTTTCTAAGAATCTTTTAGCAATTAAAATGGTCATATTGTTAACACACTGTGCTATTGCTTTTGGATATATACCAGCTTTGTATGAGGTTCCTAAATCGAAGGGTGCCAAAAAAAGACGCCTTTTAACGTTGCCAATGCTAGGAAAACTTGAATCATTATATTTATATGGATTGTTAGTATTATGCATTTATGAAAATGTGTTTCATGTTGGTATAGAGAAGAAGTTGCCGTTTCTACCATTAATGTTGACATCTGTATATTGCGCTCTTGGGGTTTTTTATTTTTGGCTCCAATATTATTACTACTTCCTTACTTTTAACTTGAGTAAGAGACCTGCAGAGGATACTGAAAGTTTAGTGCAACAAAGTAAAAAATGTAAATAAACATACGTTTTTTTTATCATGTTAATAATGTATCTAATTAAAACACATTTTGTGTGTAATACACAAAATTCATTTACGTATGTATTAAGTTTGAACGGCGTGTTACTAGTGAAATAATAACTGCTTTAAGATCTAACATGTCCTTTGTTTTTCTTAAGGTGGAGAAATCCCGCATTAGATAATCTCTCGTTATCGGGGCAACAAGAGAGTTATGCCAGACTTTTACTGGCTAAAACCCCACGGTTACCTCATAGCGCCTTTTACAGGAACCGCGGGAACGCTTTCGTACACTACCGCAGTTCCGGCAGCGTTGGCTCATTAAAACAGGCCTCTACATAAGATATAGTTCGCACTAAGCTTGAGGTTCAGTACACTGGGCGGCGGATTTCCCCGGATCCGCCACTTTCGCTTGTATTAGGGAGGTTGAAGGAGAGCGTATTCTACTCTCCTAAGGCGCCCAGATCTCTGGCTACGGGTGGGGAGGTTACGGGAACTTTCACTCACCCTCTCCGCTGCTTCCTTCTGCGACATGACTTTTTCGCAGAAGGTAATACAAGCCGTCCACGACTCTTTGTTCTCGACCATTGCCTTCACCAAGGCAGACAGAAAAAGATCGTTTCCTACTATCTCTACGAAGTCTCGACGCAGCAGTGTCCAACTCTGGCATACTTCTAAGGTATGTTGCGCCGTGACCTCATTGTCGCCGCTATGGTATATATATGGCCGTAAATGCAGCTGTCGACTCTCTTTTTATACGGTGCAGGTACTTTACAAAACACCCATGTCCTGACAGCACTTGCACCAGTCGAAAAGTCAGGGCACCATGCCGCCTGTTAACCCAGTTAACTAGGACTGGACGAATAGCGTCAACAGTTCATCCTACTGCCCTGAGATGAACCGATTTTTTCAATCAATCGCAGAAGCAACAATTGCCGAACTTGCAACCTTCGCGAACTCTATTCCCTTAAAGGTAATTGCTCATCCCGAATTTGCAGTTCTAGGCGCCATTCATACCAGACCGCAAGGAACTCCGCCTCTAAATCCCATGGAACAGATCTTGCCAGTACACATGCACGCAGCCTCATGTGAGATAGTCGGATATCCCCATATAACTGTCCGCCATGGCTCTTTGAGGTCTTCTGAGGTACGCTTTAGTGTGTTCTGTTAAGGCTTGCAACTATATAGGTGCTCCGTATGAGGCCATAGAGCGCACCACTCTCAAATAGAGGCGACGACTGCTCGACTCGGGTCTTCCAGTATTAGGCAGTAAACGTTTTAATGCGGCAACTACTCCCATAAGATCTAACAAGTCCTGTCTTAAGACGATGAGCATTTTATGGTACCGTGTACGTCGTTATAACTAGCTGTAACGCTACTTATGAGGAGGTGTAATCAATACACGGAAAACATTTTCTTAACGCCTCTTTTACAAAACTAGGAAATAATTAACAAAAAGGTTTATTTTTATTTTTTTATGCTGTTTAAACACCCGTAAAGGTTTGTAATTATTTTTATAAAAACTAATATTCATGCATAGTTGAGATTTTTACAAAAATTGCGTCCATGAAAGGAATTCTATATAATCGGCTTTGTTAATGACATACATAAATTTTATTGTCTATTGTATATATGTATGTATTTAAGTATACAAATACCGAAGTATTTACGAGTGCACAGCGACAAAATTTACGCAATGTTTTAAATTTGTTTGATCAAACTATCTTCCTAGAAGACAGAAGCCCTGTTAACGTGTTATGTAACTATTTAATATCAATTGAACATTTATGTAATACAATACAGGCTTCAAAGGACACGTACACGTGTTTACAATGAATAAGGGAGGCGCACATCGATCACGACATGAATATTCATTGGAGGGTAAAGGCACGGGCTGTGGATGGTGACGAGATGCCTGATTACACGCAAATTGGTTTCTGTTTGAAGAAAATTTGCAAGGAAACTGTGTAATTCACGTTATCTAGTCCTTATATTATATGGAAATGAAGTATATCTTGTATGGACCTATCACCATGTTACAGAAGAGTACGATTCCAATAAATAAAAAAAAAAAAATCGAGCAGACTTCTAAACTTTTTTCAAAACTGGTTTACCTGAATTATTCATTTGTAGAAATATAAACAAATTACACGTCTTTAAACGTATGATTTATTTATGTAAATAAAGTCAAAAGTAAATAGGAATTGTTTTTTATAAAATTATGATAGGGACCGCTCAGTGCACACATCGTTTAACTCCACTTTTTGAAAAATCTTAAATTTAAGTGTCGAAGCCCTTGGTGTAGTATAACTTTTTATATTTAAAATAACTTTCCTGAATAATAAAGATTAGCACCTTTAAATGGCAAATTTTTTTTGGCCATTGAACAAAAAGTAATTTATTTCAGAAGCCATTTCGATTAACTCCATACTCTAATGTAAATCGTTTCAGTAATGCTGTATCTGTTCGGGCTGTGCATCGACGCTTATTTGTTTTTAAACAGCCGAGGGTACTCTCTTCCTCTCTATAATATTTGTAACAAAATTGCATCGGTAAACAGATAAAAAGAAGCGCAATGCAAACTGTAGTATAGTAGTGATATCGCACGCTGAATATTACTGTGTTCTTAGTCTTTTCAACATTACTCCCAGATTGTTTTTAAAAAAATAAATATTCGTTATAATCAAGATAAGTGAGACTAATAATGTGAATGAGGAAAGCAGTGATAATTATTCAATACGATTTATCAACAGAAAGTATGGTCCAAGAAGACGTTAATCGTTTTCCTCAGATTCATCGGATTGCAAAAGTGCAAACCCAACAAATACATTGATTAGAAAGAAAAGAAGTCGTAATCTTGTTAAATGGATACGAAATTTATAAAAGCATAACAGGATAAAAGGTTTGGCATACAGGAATAATAGAGGAAAATTAATACCGGCTGTCTTACATTTGTCGATATACAAAGCAGATGCCGTCCAAAATTGCAATCAAAAAATTATTTCAGATAAGAGAGAGGCTGTCATGAAAGCATTTTATAGTTTACATAATCAACTTGACCAAAATATTTTCTTAAGAGGTTGTATCAAAGTCAACGAAATAAACAGAAGGCGCCCTACGAATAAAACTAAAGAACAAAGGTCATGTTCGTTTACATATTACTTTCCAAAAGAGTGACTTAATATTCCCATTTGTAAAAAATATTTTAGAGACACAACGTGATTGCTATAAGAACTTGTCAACAAATCGAAATGACGAATGTATGCGCACAGCTGATGCAGAAGACATTATTTATAATATTATTGCTGAATCATCCCAAAGAATAACGCCGTTAACATAAATCTGCTATGAATTAATTACAAAAATTATATTATAACAGAACTGCCAACATCGATTTTTATGGAAAAGCTGTAATAAAAATGTAAAGACTAAATTTAACTTTATTACTTTTTTCAGTTGCCAAATCGATTAACTCCACCAATCACATAAAAACTGTAACATTACTGACGATTATTAAGTTGGCTATTCTTTCTAATTCATTTTATGTACCGTTAGATAAAAACTATATCTGCAATTATGCATTCTACATTATATATTTGACATCATATTATCTGGGGAATTTTAAAAACAATATACATTTCATTATCGCGTTTCTCAACTTTTCGTTTTATGGAGTTAATCGATGTGTGATCTTTATATTAAGTTTAGGATTTTAAGCAAGTCCAATGATTTACATATGGAGCATACACATTACAGAAACGTAATTTTCATTTACACAAGCCGTGATAGCCAAGTGGTTTGGAACATCTATTCGTTCTGAGGTCGCGGGATTAAATCTGGCGCGCACCGATGACTTTTCTGAGTTACGTGCGCTTTAAGAAATTAAATATCACTGGATCTATCCTCCAACCCGTACTTGGCCATCGTGTTGGATTAAGACCAATATAATATACTCGTGAGAAGGCCCCCGAGTCCCTGCAGTGGGAACTTATTATAGAGGGCAGAAAAAGAAATTTTAATTTGTTAGTTTTTTTCTCTATGCAATGCTTTATAAATACTTATAAAAGTGCTAATAATAGTTTATTAATTTATTAACTATCCGCTAACAGTGAAACATTGTAACCAATACTGGTTATTTTTCTTTCTTGTTTCATTTCAGTTCTTTAAAGGAAATTTTCTCAAATTCTATTGTATAGCAATTAATTAGTTATATATTATTATTAGGTTTAAAGATATTTTGGGTGAAATTTAAGTATTTACATATTTTGTTACAGTATTTTTTTTGTACACATTATAATGCGACATAATTTAGTTAAACATTGACTAAAATAAACATTCGAAAACCATGCCTGGATCTTCATTCGAGTGTCGCTAAGCTCGAGGTTCATTTAATCACATGGCAGAGCGCGCACGATCAAAGCTGGCCATCGCAGCCTTGTGGGAGCAATCGCCTGTGCATGAATTCAATGAATTAATATACCTGACACACTTGTTCCCTCGCCGTTTATTTATTACGCTATATTTATGTGCTACACGATTCATCGTTGTTTGCTTTATATGTTATATAACTTAACCGTGAAGTGGTAGAATAAATTTGTAATTAGTTGCCATTTTTATTATAAACGTTTTTTGGTACTGTGAATATCCTGAGCACTCAAGCTTTGACTCAAATATATTTTTTTTAGTAAATTATTTAGTTCGGTTTTTTTTCAAGTTAATTAATACGAGAATGTACCATTCGAAATGTTTTTATGTTAATGCGAAGGAATTCTATGATAATATTATATTCAAAACGTAAAATGGCGCAGAGTATTTCGTATTCATATGGGATTGTCCATCTCGAATTGGTAATAACTTTGAACATTTTGTAAGTTTTAAGGTTTGAAGTTACTGCATTTGGTACATTAACATAACTTTACATTCAGTGGCGTCGGTTAGAACTTACTGGTAACGCCGTAAATTTTGTCAAACTTACAAATACGCGCGTTGAAAATTGTAATTCGCAAGTTATAGCTGCCATGAATCACGTACATTCGTAAATACACTTCGAACGTAATACGGTGGCAGAATTGTGTTCCTTTGTAGTCTCGGAATTACTGCTAAGTTGTTTTATCAAGTTAAGTATTTATTAGAAATAAAGAAAATTACTATTTGTTACGTTTTTTTTTGATACATTGATGTAGGAGTTGACAATGTTTTTGAACTAGTTACAATCAAGTAATTAATGATATACAACTGGGTAATTTTCACTGCTTCCATGGCATATAGTTGACAGCTTCTTTAGCAAAATGTAGATCCCCGGTGTCATTTAAACATGCGTTATGAACTGTATGTTTTGTGGTTGACCAGGGATTGGTCGAATTTAGGGTCTCACGAAAGAAGCAAATTATTAAATCACATGAAAAATCAAACTTGGTTATTAAATTATTGCTCATAGTATGATTAATTTATCGTACGCTCTTTAGATCACGGACATATGAGATTATTGTAATATTTTTGGCTGTTTTAAAGGTGGAAATGAGCGAATAAGTGTAGTGTAATAAATTTAATCTTTAGTATTGAAAATTCATATTATTCGTTACGTTTGACCCTTAATTTAGTATTATATAATTCTGCTATAAATAATTTTCATATTAATCAATTATTGTTACTAATATCCGATAAGATTTAAATTGTGTGATAGATAGTAATAATTTCAAATATCATTATAGCAGTTTGAAATAATATATAATATATTTTTTTAACTGTATCTGTACTCCGAATATATTAAAACTTCATATTATAAAACAAGGATTTCAAATGAATTTTGATATATACGTCATTACTGGCAGTTCGGTTCATGAACTGGTGTTATAACCTATAAATTAATTTTTAAGTATATATAAACTTGTTATTGAAGCTTTATTAGTTATTATTTACAAAAAAATTAGGAAATTAGTTTGAAGATGGGCGATGAGGAGGATGAAGGAATGTTTGGCGGTTTGTATGAAGATGGGCATTGGATATGGGATGACTTCTCAGAGGCGTTAGTTTTTATTAGGTAAAAGGAATCACATTGATGTAAAATTATAAATATCATAATATTTTACTTATTTATTTTCACGTTGTTTAGTTTTACTCAGATTTCTGGTTTCCTGAAATTGACATTACTATGCAATTAACAGTATCGATGTTGCAAGTCAACTGAATCGTTATTTATTAATGTAATATTACTGCTTAATAAAAAAGAATGGACCTCAATAAATTTTTTATTGCACTTGTATTGCAATCTTTGTTGACTCTAAAATTTCCTATATTGATATAAGATTTCGTGTATCATCCGTTTTCTGACTCCCAGAAACTTTTTAGGTACGCAGATTAGTATTTACAGAATACTGCGGTTGAATATTAAATAGTAAATTTTTCAGTGACGTTTTTATAGCAATGTGTATACGGTATAATAATTTAAATAAAAATTTAACTTTTTAGCGATTTACCTCCAAAACCGACAGAAACGGTTCAAGTATTAACTAAAGCGCCAACAGGAACAGTGGAATTCCGAGATGATGTCGATTTGTTAGAGCAGGTGATACTCATATTTTTTCATTATTATTGATTTGTTGCAGCTCATATATTCAATTGTCACAGAATGAGAGGCAACACATTACATGTTTTGTATTGTGAACAAAAATAGAGGCGGAGTAGGGACAACCCTGGGAATTTGTATTGAATATGATAAATGACACTAATAAAATCATTCAATCAGTCTGAGCCATGTTTTTCCAATTCAGTTTTATGGACAAAAACCTAATGTCAGTGCTTCAGGCATTGTGTTTTATAAAAAGTAAGTATTAATTATGATCTTTGGTGAGTGTATTTATGTCATTATTGATAAATGTATATAGTGTAAGTTTAATGGGACTAACGCAGGTTGCGTACCTTCTATTTACTTTTAAATTAGTAAAATGTTTAATTTCGATAACTAGCAATATTAGCAAATTGATATTTCGATTACGTGCTCCTCTACCTTCAATGCATTGTTGGAGCACATCTGCAGGAAGGGTGTATTCAGTATATAAGTCGGGAGGCCGTAGATTATAAAAGGATTGAACCGTGGGGTGTGGGTACCACAATGTTTTATGTTGAGCACATTATTATGGGACTTGGCATATGACGCGGTCCTTAAGGTTGATCTTTCCGCTGGTGTGAGTGTCGTTTGCTATACAGACGAAGTTATAAAGTTTCCATAACCTTAACGATCTGTCCAGAAAGCAGAGTTTGACGATATATGTCCGATAAGAGAAACCTCGTTGGGGGAAACTAAATAACGTGATAGACTTATTGAAAAAATATTACAGTGATATTGAACATATTTTCTACTACTTATAGATTCGATTCAGGCGCCGTTATCAAAGAAAAGTAAAACCGGGACAGCCAGAAGTTATATCTCTCCAGGTACGTGAACTTATTAGTTAGACAGATGATAAAATCCAATATTTTGTACTCCGATTTTAATACATAATTAAAAATTATTGTGTACAAGTTAATTGATAAATTTCTTAATATTGTTATATTTGTAATGATTCTTCATATTCGCATTTTTATTCAATAGCAAAGATATAATTATAATTTTCAGGATATAAAAGATATAGCACTGTACACCGCACCCATAAATTTATTGAGCCCTATGCTAATAAACATGCTCCATTTGCCTACTACCGATAGGTTCATACGGGCACTTATTATATACTCCCAGTATTATTTACAGGTACGTTGATGCAGTTTTGAGGTGATATTTATACTTGGTGTTATGGGTACATGTAAATTCATTTTCATAAAAAATATGGCGACAGATTGCAGATGAAATGGCCAGGCGCATTTTAGAGCTCGAAACAAAAATTGCAACACCTCAATGCAGAGTACTAGAGAACGAATATAGAGACGATTTGTCAGATTTACGACTTCTTGTTGCCAAAGAATACAGCACAATGCTTATAGGTTTGAATACGTTTTATTTAATTTATTAATATTGAATATATCAAAGAGATTGCTTTATTTAGACTTACCTGTATCTCTTTTTTTCGGTTTTCACTAACTTTTATATTTTTTTTTGTTTTACAGTTATTCTGTATGTTATGAAGGCAAAACCTTATACTTTTATGTAAAATTTGCTCATATTCTTTATTGATAGGCGGCGGTGATACTAAAAAGTTTCATCACATGGGCCCAGAGAAGAAAAGAAAATCACTATCGGATAAAGATGCACGGTTTTTTGAAACTTTATTGCGCATGTGTGTGCAAATTGTGTGGCTGGCTTTAGGCAGAAAGTCTTTTAACCAAATAGGTTAGTGTTATTACAGTATTAACAAAATTGCACTAGATAAACCATAAAGTTTATTTAAGCTTGTATGTATTGTGAAATTTTAACACAGAAATTACAATATTCTAGTACTTTTTTAATATTGAATAAATAACTGCATACAAAATTCGTGCATGTAATTGTTGATATTAAATTAAATTGATCACTCCCCATTAAAAACTTACCTTTAGAGCTATTCAATACTACATTAGTATAATAGGTACTGATACTGACAGTTAATATATTGACTGTATACAATTTTTCAGAACTAGAAATTAATCGAATATTTAAATCGGAGATTTTCAACGCTGTTGAACATACATTGCGCACAGAATATATAGCAAAGATGGCAAAAGAGGAACGGAATGCTTTATTGGGTATATGTTTACGCCATGATAAAAAACTTAATACTCGATCACCATTAATGAACGAAGTATTTTGTCACAGAGACATAGATTACCGCGTATTGGGTCTTGGAGTTGTTAAGTATTGCCAGTAAGTATTACATTAAAACTGAAAATTGAGTAAATACACGTATTACAATTGAAAAAAATATCGTAGAAATTATTTATTAAAAAAAATTGTAAATGTCCAGGTACTCTGCAAGAACTTTGTATATGATGCAAGCAGTAGCGGGTCCCGAAGAATCGTTAAATGAACTAGGAATAGTTTTAGGGATTATCGGTGCGCCTAGATCGTCTTTCGATACTATGCTAAAACCACTACCGACGGGTTCATCCAAATCGAAATCAAAAGCTTCAATGTTAGTAACGCTACAGAGTGGTTAAACCTTGTTTTAATTTATTATTAGTACTTCGGTTTCTTTCTATTTTCATAAACTGTTACAACATTATTTAATAACACTTACAGAAGATTAAAGAAAGTTATTTATCACTGCTGTGCCTATTCTGGATGTCACCAACATATTAGTATTTTTAATTTTTAAATGTAATTTTGTAACCCATTCAATTATCCTTTTTATAAGTGGTGAATATATTCATGATTTATTTTTAAGGTCTTCAACAAGTACTTACAGTTCGAAAAGTACTACTGGTTCGACAAAAAAAGGTATAGGTTTACGCAAGTTATACGAAGATATAGTGTTACCCAAAAAGGAAACAAAATCGTATGTATTAAAGGTTTATTATCATTGTCAGCCGAGAAACGCATTCCTCATAGAGATCCACACTGATTGGTCATATGCACATCGGATCCAGCAGTTATTAGGAAAACGTACACGATAAGTGAAGAATTGTACGTTTTTTATGATGATTCATTAACATAAGTTTATTATCTATTTTAGGCCCTACTTCCCTCCACAATTTCCTAATCAGTCGGAGCCAATTCGACCCTGTAACGAAGTGCAAAGGAAGCGGTGGCTGAAGCGGCTTGGGAGACTTTTACATCCACGTAAAGCTGCACACTGATTACAAGCCTTTTTTACTGACAAACCGATAAGAAATTGTTATGATTTTTTTACATATATTACAGTTCTATTTATAACTCTAGTTTTATTAAAAACTAGGTAGTTGTCCTGTTTTGTTATTTTTGTTAATTTACTAAGTGATGAGTGGAACGTTCACCTGACGCTTAGTTACTTGTTCATAATAGTGTCGTTGGAATGTTTGGTAAGTAATTTTATTTGTAACAATTTTTTTCAAATCGCGCAATTACCTTTATGTATTTCTCCTCGAGGGTAGTCGATGATAACACCTGGCTACCGCCCACCTCGACTATAATAAACATAGACCATTAACTTAGGTCTAGTTCTGTACCTTGTGAAATGTTAACAGACAGTACATAAAGATGTTATTATACTAATATTACAAAAGCAGTGCCCTTATTTTCTGCTAATTCAAATATGATTTAAATTAGTAGGATATGAGAATGGTTTCAAAGACCGTCTAGATAAGTATATCCGCAGCTCTTATTTCTGCTACCCGACAGTAAGCCTGGAAACATTACTGTTCCGGTTTGAAGTGCGTTGTGTCTAGTAAACTTACAGAAATAACGCGATGTAACATCTTATGCCTCAAAGCATAATGTGGTGTTTTGAATCACCCTTAATTTGTGCCATATTGTTATAGGCAAGCATGTAACTTACCCTTAGGTGAACGTCCTGTTTGTCTCGTTTCGTTGAACGAAATCTGTCAAAACATTATCAGAATGACTGAAATCAAATATCATACTTGACGTACTCATAGTTATATTGATCCAGAAGGTCTCATCATCACGAAAGGTTATCTATCAAATATTCAGGATTTTCTGGCATCATAATTGGACTGCGAATACAACGTTTCCCTCACTCAAACAGTCAAAATCTGACATGTTAAGTAAGCTTCTTGGCATTTAAACGAAATATCGAAGTTCAGTTGCTATATTTATAAAATTATATACATTATCAAAAACGTTGTTGAAATTAATTCTTTTTAATCGTTGTTTTATTTTTTAGACTATCTCTTTTCCTCGCTCCAATATAGCGCAGCCATTTTAAGCGCTGCTTGTTTTTACGGAATTTTAACGGGATAATAGAGCCGGGAAAAACATCTGGTAAAGTTGCCCTAAAATGAAGTTAAATTTAAGTTTTAACGAAAGAAGTGATATTAAAATTAAAAGATTAAAAGCTTGCTCTACTAATGCAACTATTTACTTTACGTCTAAGGTAATTGTGAATATCGCTTACTTAGAATCGGGACGCTTTTCGGGAAGGATTATCTCCGGATACAGTGGCAAGTTAAGAAATGCACTTTTGGTACTTTTTCCGCCGGACGATCGACTGGAAGATAGCCTGAAACAAAGTTATTTTCATTATTTCTAAATAATATGGCAGAGACATCATTTAAACCTCTTTATTTTAAAACATTTTTTTTGTGTATATTTAATAGTTATGGTAGTAAAAATAAAATACCGAGATGTAATCTTGCGCACGCTGAAAGCAGAGGTACTCGCACTTTGCTTTTTTATTTCCCGTAACATTGTGTCAAAACGATCACGCCGTAGTCCGATAATTCCAATTGATAGTCCTAAATCTTCCAGGTCACTTTCGGGTGCTGATAAAATATTTTTGAAATAATGCAGCCGCGAATCCAAACTGTAATTGAAAAGTTTAAAGTTAAAGCAATTTCAAATCAAAATGAAGTATGAAACATATTTTCTTCATCTATTTCATGTAATTGATAGTATATATTGTATTTGGCAATGTATTAAATCTTTTTCTAAATTCTATAGATAAGGTTGGTGATATTTGACCTTTGTTTTACCAACAAAAGCGTCACTAAGTTTGTAAAATATATCTGATTACTTGTACAATTAGTAAGTTTCGTGAGTAAATGCTCCAAAAAATTAAAAGTGTATTTTGTGCTCTTTGGGGTAAAATATTATTTGCAAAAATGTATTAATATAAGCTTGAGTAAGATTTGAGTTGTGATTAATCCTTCTATTTTCAAAATGAAGTACTAGTACCATAAATATCTAAACAGCAGATGAAATATATTTATCCAGATATGGAGATAACACAAATTGCTTTAAAATTGTTTTGCTGCATGATATGATAAATTTTCAACAACTTTACCTTGTATAGTTGTAATCGGAGAGTCCGAACAACTGGTAATTTATCGCATTTTTACTACAAGTTATCTCGTTTAATAACGGGGAATGTATCATCAATGTAGCTTCCTGACGCTCACAACTACCGTACAAGATAGAATGTTCCGTAGCACTAATTAGTTTCTCAAAATCAGTCGCTAGTCTATGCTTAGTCACGTTGTAAGTGTTTGATTTGAATACACGTTGCATTTCTAACTCTAAAAACGAAAACGTGAAAAAGAAATCGAACCTATACAAAGTTTAAGTAATTTAAAACTTTAGCTATTTCAAAAAGGTCACCAATTTGCTGCAATGATTTTCTGCCAAGAGCGATCCAAACAATATGAATACTGAAGCGTAATAGGGACTCGAAAAGTATACTGTCCTTTTTACTTAATGATAGTTTTTTGCCGAGTCCATTGTGGTGATATTTAGCATATTCGTCTGCACCTAAAATGTAAGAATTAACGTTCTGTTATTTTAAGGTTGATACTAAATCGAGAGATTGCTGACTAGATATTGACAAAAGTAAGAATCTTGTAAGCACATTTTTCTTTAAATTGCATGTCGCATTTATTTTCTACAGAACATTATCTGAATCATTTTCTTTGTTGAAGAAGTAATACGCTGCTGGCACCTGCTTTCACTGAAACATCTCACCAGACTCTGCTCGCGGACTTTGGGTCTACGACTTAATTGTAATCTAGTAATTCACTACGGTTCCTACTAGGAGTGTGGTTATCCAGCGGCGGATTTTCACTTTTTAGGTGTGCCTGGATTTTTGTATTTCTTGGCGAAACTTGTCGGTTGTCGAAAACGATTTTGGGCCTGGTCTCCGATCACCTTCGCCTGTGTCGAAATGAAAATAGTGTACTTAAAAAACAAATTGACAAATTACAATATTAACCTTGAATAAAAGAACAATATTCTTTCGCCAACAGTAAGCGTAAGTCTTGAAGATTCTCCTGATATTCGTTTTCAATTTGATAACTACGTTTTGTTTTTATCTTATAGTGCAATTCCAAAATCCGATCAGCCATTTCTGTAGAGATCTACGTAAGAAAAAAATTATACAGGTTATAAATATTACACGCTATAATTTTATAGGTGGAGCACACTGCAATTATATTAAAATTTTCGATCGTTTTATTATATTTTTTAATAATAATATTCGCTATTCAGAACAAAGCGAAAACTATAGTCATACAAGATAAGACATTTCTCCTTTTTCTTTAAAACATATCTTCTCATATAATTTTGTAGTTGGTATAAGCATAATTAGTATTTGGGAGAAGGTAATAAAATAAAATTTGTCTTATTAAGTAATTTCAATATTTATACTTGCAAATAATATTGGCAATAGAATATCATTGCCCGTAGAAATTTCTCCATTGTGGGCAAATGTAATATGTTTACAATATCGCGGGTTATAATTGATTTTGGTGCGGAAAATAACACAATGTCTTTTACGTCCTGTAAAAAAAAGAATGTTTACGAACGAATAAAGTAACTTAGTTCATTAAGCAAGCATTTATTCGAATATTTAAAAAACAGAGAATCCGTAATAATTTTTTTCTCCAATTAGTTCGAGTGATAAAATCTTGAAGTTCTAGGTCACTTGATTATAAAAGATGAACAACTATTTGAAAATCTTTATGTATTTTTGGAGTATTTATTCAAATGATAAGTGAAAGCAGCTTAATAGAAATTTTTATCATATTGGCATATTGGCCTATTACAGTATATTCAAATCGGACTTAAAGAGATCATAGACCAAAAAAAATTTTTTATAAAATCACAAAGAAAATTGTCTGCTTGGAAATCTTCGAAAGACATGCCATTTTGTAATTAATTATTCAGTTGATAAGTGATGAAAAAGTATAAATTATTAAACAAAATAAGTACCTGCAATTTGACGACGTCATTTTCGCAAGTTTGCCTTTGAAAATGTTTTTTAAACCATTGCTGCAGATGTGAAATATACGATATTATTATATTCAATTACATTTTTAGTTATCATATATTTATATAAAAAAAATTTGTTTAGCTATATGTATAAATTTATTCAAGAATATTACTAATTACAGAGCCTCAAAATATCTCGCTAAAAGCACTGCGGCAGTATTTAACAAGATGTGAAGAAAATTGTTTTCTTTGTAAAAAGTATTTATATTTTAATCAAACAACAGCAAGCAAATCTTTGAATAAAATTTATTCTCACCTCTTCCAATAAATCGACTTCGTATTTAAACTCAATATTACGAATACTTTGTGGCCCAACTTTCTGCTCCATAATTTTCGTTTCAACTACATCTCTTCCAGTAAAGAACAAAATTTTAGTTACTTTATATTAATTGTTAGTAAGGAATATTGTTTAATGTTATCAGTGATTCTTTGGAATTTAGCTATGAATGTAGGAGTAAAAAGAAAATCTATGTATTACTAACTGTAGGTCAACTATAGATTTTTATTATTATTAGCTTCTTAAAGTTTCATTCTCGCTTCATATTTCATAAGTTTTACTATTTACTAGGTAAACATTTATCAAATATTATAAAACTTTTATGAGTTGTTAAATATTAATATCACTATTTATAATTATTTAACATACCTCATAAAAACCAGCTGCTTTGCATCGTCATTCCACTCCCAATGACCTTCTTCAAAAGCACGTGGGGAAAATTCTTCATCGTCATCGTCATCCGACATATTTTTTATAACAAAAATTAAAAGTTGTTTACAAATAAAACTTATAAAAATTAAAACACAAATTTATAAAAATTACAGTATAAATAGCAAGTTACATGTATAAAACAATAATGACAGTGATTGTAGAAAAGTAAAAATCATAGATATACTCATAATTTATCTATCACAAGCATTTTTATTGATAGCAGAGGCTTTAATTAATACAAAATTTTCTTAAAAACTATAGATCTGTTTTGAACTATAATGTCTCCAATAGAAGCACTGATACACCTTTGTATAAAAAAAAACACTTGATGTAATTACTCCGAGAGGCTTATAAATAAACCTTTAAAATCTTTAACACTTGTTTTCACAACACGAGTTATTAAAAAATTTTGATCCTATTGCTGATCTGCTTAAGGCAGTTGCTGAAGATAGACTTGCTTTTTAAAAACCATTGTGCTAGGCAAAGGTACTGAAGATAATAAATTATTCATTAATAGTTTTAAACAAATATTCGATGTTTATGTTATAAATTGATGTGAGAGCTAATTGTAAAATTGAAACTTTTATTTAACTAATTAAAAATTTGGATTATAAAATGGCAATAATTGACCCTGGTCTGCTGCTGAGCTAGTATATAAAAATAAATAATCTGTTAAAATTGACAACACTAGATAACTGCCAACATTGCGTTTAGTGCTATTAAATATTAATAATTACGCGAATCATGTTTAAGCAATGTTCGATGAATAAACGGATAATAACTATCAATGTATTATTTTATAATCTTTTGTATAAAGGGCACGGGTTGCTTTGAAGGTGTCTAACAGACCGTGAGCGCTATTCGTTCATCCGTTGATGAGCCCATAACAAGTTCATTCACTATCAACGTTGTGGAAACTCGGGCAAGGGCGGTTACATGTTTAATACGTGCATGTCCCTCGGTTTATGTGTGCCTTTAAACAAGTTGTATGCGTTCCGCTCATTTCATTCATTTATGTTATATTTTACAATAAATTCTAAGGAAGATGTAACATTAAAGTTTAGTCCAAATTTTCTTTAAAGATTGGTTTGTACCTAATAATAAATATTCAATGGTATAATGGTCAAACAGTTAGATCGTTAAGTAACTCAGTATACTATAAGTTTAGGGTTTTTTTATATATTTTCTATAACAGATCGAAGTTATTAATATACATTTGTATATTATTACTAAGCACAGGACCAATAATTATAATATCGATTCTACATCTAATATGAATAAAAAATATAGAAAGTTTGTCTTAAACACTATTTAAAAAAAAACAATATCACGCCGTGGACAAAACCGATATTTCCGAAATATTTTATGAAGTTAAAGATTATAGAGACTGTGTTTACAAAGTAACTACTACACGCAATGTATAGAAATCATGTTACGTCTATTTTATTTTATACAATGAAGCGGCGAGTGAGACTTTAGCTTTTTAGGTATATGATACACCTGCCTATAACACTGTAATGTTTTCAAACCGGAGCACAGTAACATTTGCACACTATTGTTTGAAAGAAGAAATAGGAGCAGCGGTGATACCCACATAAACGATCACCAGCAACAGAAACCTACTACCAGTAGACGTCCTTCATTGAAGTGAATCTATCACAATATTAATATTTAATAACCTAATGTTTTTGTAATGACTTTTCTCATACATTATAATATAAGTAGATTAGCATTGGTTATATTTAAAACAAGTTGTTCATTTTATATTCTGTTAATATTATTTTATTGTGAGATACAGCAGCGTAGAAATTGTGAATATCTTCAATATGAATTAACAATATGGCGTCGTGAGTGCGGTCGGCAGTAGACAAGACCTATCGTCTGCCGACACTATTGACTGTGTTAACCCCTCGATTGATGCTATGCAATCAGCTCTCCGTGTTCAATAACTGACACGATAAATTATGAACCAACAGTAGAAATTCCATGGACATTGTTATTCAAAAACTATAGTGGCAGTGAAAATGTATGCTATTTTCTGGTACTGTTTTATTACAAGACAATATGAAAATGTTATGATGCAGATTTTGGAAATGTTGAATATGAATACGCATAATACATGTGTTCTGATTTATTTTAATTATTTGTGACACTGTCTAATGCTTTGCATTCATGTAGAATATAGAAAGTAGTAAAGTTTTGTCGAACACACAAACCTCTGTATCTACCTTTAAAATAATTCTGTAAGCACACTATTAATGAGAAATTTGAGTCAAGCATTAGTTTATTTATCTTTGTCCTTAGTTTAATTTTATTGCTTTAGTAATTTTACTGATTTGCTTTGTGAAATCTTTGGTGAGAATCTCATTATGGGACATGAATGTGAACCAATTTATCATAAATGTAATAGGGTACATGTGGCAGAAGAATCTCGCATTATCGCAATGTAACTTATGAATACCTGGTTAAGATCGCTTGAAGAATGAGGGGAACGTGAAGGAACTGACTTCGCGGCGTCGTACCCAGCAGAAATCGATCAAAAATCACACATAGGATAAAATGTATTAGTTGACTTATAAAGTAAATAAATATATGACCGGAATGACGTATAAAAAAATCCATTTTACTGTGATGTGTCTGTGTGTATTTCAAAATTGGTTTTAACTGTTTTACATAGGGCGTAAAATTCGATCACGATTATAAACGGTTTAGTTCGATTTACATTTGCACTTGCTTCGTATCGACACGATCGCTCCAACGACAATACAGTAATGATCCGAAATAAAACACCTAAAGCGATACGATGCAATTGGCGCACCATTGTCCGTTAATCTGCTACAAAAGGAGAACGAATTTTACGAAAAGCTCGTCCGTTATAAAATATACGAATGGAGAAACATTTTCGATGACATTCTTGTTGAAAGCTAACAATAAAATTTATTATGTTGTATATGTATAACAATAACAGCAGACATTATCTTATTTCTAAAATAGTGCTAGAGACGATTATGGAATCATACTTTCGGTATAAATTTTTCTAGGCAAATCCTATAATTATATTTATTGTAAATTTGGTACTTTAATATTTTTACTATTATATTGCTTGTTAATATTCAAAGTAACGTATAGTAAGTAACTAATGTAAGAGCTAACGAAACCTGTGCGCACTTTTTTTTTTCATCTTCGCTAAAAACTTAACCCAACAATCTAACCTCTGTGTTACAAAGCAAGAGTAGCTGCAGTGACAAAGAGGCAAATATAATTGAACGTTAACAAAGTCATTTACAGTATTTTACAAAATGGGCAAGTAAATTTAGAACCCCAACCTTTGAATATTGCACACTACACGGCAGCGATATATTTTAAATGCTACCATGCATAAAATAAAAGATTTCAATACTAAAAACGATATACAAAATAAAATGCATGTGCTGTTACATAGTAAATAATTCCTGTGTGAGCTTCGCTATCCGCACAATAAAAAGAACAACGCAATTTACCAAGCGCATGCTACCTATATGCAACTCGCCGGCTGCTTCTTTAATCTTTTTATTTTAAAAATTGTTGCAACTTCGCTGCTTACAATCACTTCATAAATTTATATTATGCTTATGAATAATAACTAAACTAAAATTTTAAATGAGTTAATAGTATTTATAATAGTATTTTACACTGAATGAGACAAGGCCGTTTCCGTTAAATTTTTCGAGCTGTCATTTCTATTTCATGGCAAGTAAAACCATATTATTACGGGATGCACGGCTTAGGTTTATTTAAAAGCAATATTACAGTACTGGTAGAGGAACATTAGGTAGACAGTAATTTGATACTGAAATAGGCACTATGAATATGAAACCATGCCGGGTAACACTTGGCGTGTACCTCATAAAATGTTGCGGCGTCCGATTTGTGGGAATAGCGTATAAAAATTTCAAAGAGCCTGTCTGTATACGTTCGCGTTCACTGTCCGCGGCTGCATCACTCGCGTACATAATACATGTAAATTGGACCACTTTGCTGGTGTGCCTAAGTTCAGTCGCTTTTGCACTTTTATGTAAAATCGAGGCCCATTACCCATGTAAATATTGTTAAACGCAGCCGGAGCGCCCCGCCGCGGTGTTTCCCAGCTTTATTACGGGACGTTCCGTTTTGTAATTTAGCTTTTAAAGTTAACAATGTTATTGCTTATAGCGCACTAACTTTGTTAACTTTGTAAGTGACAAATAGGTTTAATTTAATTAAATCCTTTTACGCTATTTGAAATTAAAGCCTGTTATGGTGAGAAATTAAATTTCATTGTGAGAACTTTGCTACAATAGAACGTAACGATGGCGGATCGCGGCTTTTCCGCGTGCGACTGAATTGCGACCATTTGGCACAATAATGAGCTTTTGTATTTTGAATTATGTAATGAGTATACTCATTTTCCAAACACTTTTTTTGTTTTAAAAACCTTATAAGACAATTTGCATTTCTAGAAAGGTATCATTTTTGTTATTAGTGTTTTATTTATTCATGTATCTGCAATGCATAATTAATACATACATTTTGTTTATATTTTATAACCGATAACTTTACATTTATTATTGTAGTATAAAGTTATTACATTTATAAAGTAGATTAAATTGAGTAAGTTTTTAATATTTTAGTAAATACTATAACTGGTCGTTTTATATGCAGATATAAGCAAAACAATGTAATCAAGCTTTTGTGAAACATTTCACATAAATACCAAAGTTCTTGTAATGTTCTACTATCTTAGTAATTTTCCTTACTATTCTAAACGTAAGTGAAATTAAAATGACAAATCTAATATGATAGGAGAGGCAGGTGCACTTTATTCTGGAAACTTATGAGAGTGGAGAAGTTCTCATTATTTTTTGAGAGACATTTTGTTATACATTTGTTCAAAAAGCTACGTATTTATTTAGATTTATTAATATTTTGATGCAATAGATTTACGATAAATTTAGACCGAGAGTTAAACTTTAATATTTTAAGCTATTAATGCTTTTAAATGATTTTCCTATAATCGTTTTAACTTCCAGTATGTGATAGATTAACAAAGAGATCAGGGCGCGTTAAATTCTTATTGTCTACTTGTTATAGATGTCATAGATTTTGCTATACAGAAGATATTTTAATTCCAACGTAATGCTATTGATTACCATAAGAATTAATTTAGATAGATATACACGAAAAAAGCATCACATCCCTTTTTGGCGTTCGCCATTTTAACATTTTCGATCGTAATACACTGTTTTTCGACGTTTATGACAAATAAATATCTAGTAGTTTACATATAATGATAATTAACGCTAACCTTACTTTTTTATTTCAATGTTTCTTTTATTAATTTTTATGTTATTTTGTTCATTATTTCTTTTATTCAATATTTTTAATGTACATTTTGTTATTTTCTTTCTTCATAATTTTCTATTACCTTTCCCTACTTTCATTCTTCTAATTTCTTTCTCTGCTTCTTATCTTTCATCCATTTCTTTACTCATACATACTCCATCCCAATTCTTTCTTTCATTCAGCTCCCTTAAATGAGTTTCGTTTACCTTATTTATCTTGCTTTTTGTTACAGTAATGTGATATTAAAGTCTTAAAGAGACTAGATAAAGTTTCTCATGTCGAAGGTGCCCGGGTGGAGATTAACCGCGCGGTGTCACGTCGACTTCATCAATTATCCCTAGCTCTCTCCCATCTTTAAGGCTGCGTAAGTCTCAGCTCGTTCTGCCAACCTATATATAAGCTTAAAGCGAAATATACGCTGCAGGTTTATTTGTACTAATCTGATAGCCGGACGCAAACCAAAGTGCCAAATAATATACAATAACTTAGGTTAAGTTATCGAATGGGCATGAATAATTTAATACATGAACGTTTTTGACTTTTGTATTTTGTTATTCGTTTCGCTTCGCGATTTGGCCTGCATTCGCTTCACAATTGACGACATTTCCGCCCGGATAACGGAGAAGTACTATTAAATCATTCGCCATATAAATTCCTCTGTGTATACATGATACTATTGATAACAGCAAGCATTTTGTTTTTTACCTTAAACTATTCTATATTTTGCTTATCTCCTGTATATATATATATAATATTTTGTTTCGTTATCGTAATATTACTATCTACGAGGTCTTTCAAATTATTATATAGGAGTCATTGCATACTACTGTTTGACGTTATATTAAAAGAATTAACCTTTACTGAAATTACATTCATTTCGGTTAAAAAATTTGGCTAACAGTATGCGTAAACTAAAAATCTTGATTTAATTTAATGAAGGTGTTTAAATACATAAAGAATAGATATGCTGTATTATTGTTGTGTTTATCTCAGATCTGTATGATCTTGATATCAATCTCATGAATTATTCCAAGTCGGCGTAGGTCGACTCCCTTCTTAAAAAACAAATACAATTTAACTCAGACTTCGCCTGAGTGTATTAAGATAAAAGCTTGTTTCAAGATGTTAACGTATACATATTGCTAAACCTACTTTCTTTAAAAATATAAATAAGTACTGTGAAAAGTGTTGTTCATTTCAACTAACTAAAGTATATTTCAGCGAGTAGGTACTCTTTAGTGTTGTGTAAATTAAACTTTTACAAATATGATTCACAGTTTTTTTTGTTTTATCGTAACTTACATCTCTTAATAAAGAACTGGGCATTTTAGTACGAGACTGTTCATGGACTGTATAAACTATAAATACAATATTTAAAAATTATTTCTGTATGTAATTATAGTATATTTTAAAACATGAACACTCTGTATTTAAGGCACAGTTTAAAAAGTCATCAAATCTGAAATGACAAAACTTTTGATAAGAGAATAATGATTTTTTTAATTATTATTACAGGGTAGAAATCGTATATTAATAAACAACATTTGGATTTCATCCATGTAAGTTTGTTAGACAACATTTCCATAAAAGGATCAGTAATAAATTTCTGTAAGTTAATACGGCGACACTGTAACAAAATGAAATCTTATTGAACCAAACGTATCGTGAACAACTTTTACGACAGTTTATATACTATATTTTACTTAAGAGTACGAGAACTATTTTATGTACTTTTCTATAGAGCAATTTAATAATATTCCTCTAAATTTAAGTGCTAAAATTACAGGATTATAATTAAATTATAATGAGTGATGTAGTTTATATTATAAACGAAATATTTCACATTATGTGATATTTGTATTTATGAGCTGGGTATGTCTTTACTGATCTTTAAAAGGATTTTTTGAAGGATAAGAGGATATTCTCATTATATAGTTCTAATATTAATAATGTATAACTACAAGTATAAATTCTCTATTTAGATTACGATGTAATACTTGCATAATAATAATATTACCAAGATGTTTGCAAGTTGTCAAAGAAGAACGGTAGTAGAAGATTTCTTTACAATTATACAATTTTGTATTCTGTACAAAATCTTACAGTAATTTTTTTATAAATTTAACATAACAGACGTGAATGTTTTAGTTATATTTTTTCTAATCTGCGATGTATACAATATTGCTTAAATTTGAATTAGCCTATCACACTAATACGAGTTTATTCTGTGTGCGATTTAACGCTATTATTAAATAAATGTAGCTACTGGGAACGCGGCCGGCAGCAGTGATCATTGTTGCATTGTTTATCGTTGCACAATTACGGCGGGATTGGCGGCCAACCCGCCGCTGAAAACAAATTGAATGTATTAAGCTCAGCACAACTTTATACTCTGTTTATACTGCACACTTTACGACTCGGTGTGCGTGTTATTTTGTATTATGTCAGAATTATTGTATTCGCCTAACGTTAAATGGAATAAAGGAAGATACGCGGCTTTATTTGCGCGACTGATCGATGTAAAAAATGGCACACGCGTTCACTTACAAATAATTTAAAACAAAATTAAAAAGAGTTTTGTTTATTATTGTAACTGTACTGGAAATTTTAGCATTTCTTTATGTAATATAGTAATTTATCCATTTTAAAACATAATGTTCTTTCCTACTTCTGCTTGATATAATTATATGTTACATTCGTGATCTGATATTTTGATGACAATAGTGATTAATGAAATAAACTGTTGTAACAGTCACAACAATTAGTCGAAAAGTAAATATTTGGAACATAAATGTGGCTTTATTTCAATTTTAGTAAATATGTATGATCGATAAAAACTTTGCGATTCAGGTATGGATGTAACATTGCATAAAATATTAAAATTGGAGAGGCAATGGTCCGGTCGGTGGCGGCGCGTCCGCCGGCGAGTGCGATGAGTGCCAGGACCTTTCTTCTTTAATGGATACCCAAACCTAGAACCGCTTTTATACGAGAAATCTTTCAGAAAATAAATGAATCTGCGCCGTATGTAAATCGAATGCCGTCGAAAGTTTTTATTGAAAAACTTGAAGCACTGATGAAAATGGGGCTGCGATGTTAAAGATCTCCCCGCTCGCCTAACAGATGCGATACCAAGTTTCAAATATTTATACTTTTTAATTTTGTAGAAAGTTATAACGAATGTTACATATATTCAAATTTATTTTAAAATTATTTATTACTTCTATAACCATGGCGTAATTATTTTTATGATATAGAAAAATATATAATTTCTTTATAAAGTATTTACTTATGATATAATGCGATTTTCAGATATTAAATTTTCAATAAACCCTTATGCAATGTGCCTTTTTACAAAATATCACAACACCTATGTTAGTAAACAACTTAAATTTAACGTTACAAATTAACAGCTAATTAAGAGAAATTTTTGAATTGTTATTTTCATTACATCGAATTGGCTGAAGTTAAGAAAAGATAATGTCTGCCAAACATAGATTAAAAGGATCCTCTCATGGGAGTGGAAAGTATGTGTAATTTCTTTAGCTAACCTACTACGTTCAATCAAGGTATAAAAGTTATTTTCAAGTTATTAGCTACAAGTTATTACCAAAATTTTCAAGTTATTACCAAATATTAATATTTTGTACTAATATAATTATTTAATAATGTCTAATACATTTTTTATGATTGGTGAATACCAACAGCAAGTGGTACTGTTACAGTGAAACGAATTGTTTGATTTTCATAGAGTTCTTATACGCCTTTTTCTTCAGGTGTGTTCTACCTGATCATTGTCACCCTACCAACATTTTCATCGATCGTCTGTATATAAACCAATGGGCAATAGTTGAGTAACTTTAATGGCCATAATCCGGTATTTTGGCTGGTCATTTATTACATGGAGTGCAGTAATCGCTTATTTTTGAAAAGAGTTTTTCGCCATATATTTTGCAAAAATTTAATAAATTAGGAAATATTCCTTTTTAAATATCTAAAGTAGTAAATAAAATTTAACAAACTTGCATGACTTAAAACGATTACGCTAACAGTTCAATTGAAGTTATTGAATGTTTACGATTTTGATTGTAACGACATGTTATTCAAATCGACATAAATTATACTAAATTATTTCACCGTAGAAACGGTAACGACTTGTTTAGAATTCCGTCAGTAATTTACGGCATACTGTCGTGACTCACATACCACGCAACTTATTATTAAACATATATAAAGAAAAATAAACTGCTAACTTCCTTTCGCGTGCTCACAAACATAAAAGTTCCTCGTGCGTATCCTAACGAAAACATAAATTAGGTAAATTTACTACGGTTTATAGAGAGCATCCCCTTCATTACAATATGTCCGTAACGGCACCGAGGGTCACTTCTAAGTCAAATCTCCCCTTTTTGGAAGGGCCATGAATTGGATGAATTATCAAAACTTTTTAAGTTAAAACTTTTCCGTTAAACGAATAGAGCAGCGCGAGCTTTTCCATTGTACAGGTTCAGTGCTAGTCAGTCCGGCAATGCGCCGTCCTCGTCTTGCGTGAAGGATACGTGTCAGAGGGCAGAACGAGCTTCAGTTAAGCCGTTGTCTCGTGCAACGTGCGTGCCGGTTCCACAGCGGCTCCGATTCAGTCTCCTTCGAAGCGATGTCGGCGGTGCACGTCGCTCCGCACTCCAACCGACAACTCCGCGCTCAGACGATCGCACCGATACTTTTCTCCCGGCTAATAAATCACGCGGGCCAAACAAACTAAAACCTCACGAACAGATTATAACTCGATACGAGATAAGGAGCTCGCGGTACAGCAATGGTGGTGATTAATCACTAAAAGTCAAGTCGTTCAACTCGAACGGAAACGTAATCTCGGCGAGACCCGATTTAGGTGCGTAACGTAAACAGATAAACATTGTTGAAGTTATCCGGAATTGTTTGTTGATTTAACACATAATAGTTTTATCGTACTCGTTTAACGGTAATGTCGCTCAACAGTTGCGAGTAGTTGATCGTGTGCGTTAGGTGAATGTGCGTAGGTAAGACTGGCCAGAATGGGTGGTGGACAGTGGATTGGCGGTGTGCTGCTGGCCGTGTTGTGGTCAGCGATGGCGGACTCGTGGACCGCCTTCCAAGAGCAGCCATGCTGTCGGCCGGTGTCACATCATCGCATCAGGCATCACAGAGGTTAGTTGCATTTGACACAATTTATATATTAAATATTATGTCATTCATCTTGATTGATAAATATCAATCCAGTTAAAAAATTACTTTTAAATATGTACATAAGAAGTTATTCAAAGGTTTGCATATGACATGTACTTTACTTTGTTGGTACAATGAAATATATTTTTTAAATTAATTTACCTATTTTTTTTCTTATATTTACAAGAAATATTGCCTTTTATACATTGATAAATTACTTTTTCGTATAGTTTTAAGTTTATCTTTTAGTTATATTCACTATTAAAGTCTTCGTTCTGTAACTGTTAAATAATTGGCATCGTTTTTCCTCGAAACCTATTTCCAAGACAAATGCAAACATAAATAAGATCGCGGTTTATCCGGCTTTAATCGGAGATATCATTATTTTGGAGCTGTTTCAAAGAAATATCGTCTTGATGGTATTATTCTATTAAATTTTCGAAACATATTATTTATTTTAATTGATTGATGGTGTTTAGGATACATGTTACCTTATTTATAGACATCAATAAGTGATATTTTTAACGTATTAGTATAATTTAAAATAGAGTACAGTGAAAACTAAAACGTTCTGTTTATGTATTTTTCAGTTGCTGCACTTTTTCTTAACATGATTCTTAATTAAGGACGAGATTTTTAAGAACCCAACTTATGTTGTCATCCCTGGTATAAATCTGTAATCCATCAAATTATCCTAATGTCGAATCCTAGAAAATTGTTCTTGATGTATGTTGGTTTCCTAAAAACTTTTCTTTTGCCGGAAGTTTAAGCTAAGTGATCGTATTAGCACATTTTTTATTTATATATCATAGCTCAAAGATGTGGTGTATTTACAAAGTGAGCTTTGACTGTTTTATTATAAACGTCTTATACATTTTAATTTTATGCCTATCATATATAACACATAAATAATACTACGTTAATTACAATAGTAACGTGGGAGTTGATGATTACTATCTTGAATTTTGTTCGTGTAGGTAGAAGCAATCAACAACTTTATAAATTCAGTTAATTAGAACCGTAGGTAGTTATAAACTATAAAGCGACATGCGCGAGCGGTTAAACTCGGGAGTTTCGTAATTATAACATGTAATTACTGAACATCGTAACTGTCTCGCATTAACTGTTAAAGGAATACGTCCTTGAACTGTATTCGCTTTTAGGAACAAATTAAAAGAATAAAGAGATTTTTTCTCTCTTTTTTGGAAACTTTCTTACATAAGACCGTGTCGGTTCTATTGATACAACACTACGTTACCTTGAAACTTCTTTCTATAAAACTTTTCTCTATAAAACGTAATAACTCCTTGCTATTGAGAAGCAATGAAATAACAGAATATTCAATAAAGATTCGATTCAGCACTGAGTGAATGAATCATATTTACTTTTTTCCACTTGTTTTGTTTTTATTCTATAGTTAAAGTTACTAGTTGAGGACACTGTATTTTATTCTCAATTAATACATATTTTTTCTGTTGGTAAATTAGAATATAACTTAGAGTCGTATAAGATAGCGCTAGCGATGATCGAAATCGGTATATTAATTATAGTACTTTATTGTATACAATAACAAGTTTTTGTAAAAAAACTAACAGTTTGAATGAGAAATTTAAATGATATCTTTTCATAATCAATAACAACGATTTGAATTCAGCAATCGTTGCGATCGCTTTTATAGATAAAAACTTATTCCGTTGTGTTTGCAACAATGACGTCATTTCCTTTTATTCTTTCTGGTCTTTTTTATATAGTCTGTGTTTACTAAAGTATCATACATTATAAAATTATTTCTTTAACAATTACACATCTGCCGAAATAATATTAACTCAATTTTTTTTACTGGAATTATATACTAGTTACACATATTTGAAAGACAAACGTGAATGCTAGGAATATCAGCCATTAAAAGTCCCGTTAAAGTTTTGATGAATTATTTAAAATTTTAACAATATTTAAAATTACAGTAAATTTATTATGATTAAACATACGAATAGTATAAAGTGAAAATATAATTCTCCTCATGAAGGTACCACAAATGTTTTAAGATACTACAGAAAATTATTTCTGAGATTTTAATTACTTTATGAGTAATAATATTTGGTTTGGCCAAGGAAATTCATATTTAAAATTCTTTTTGGACACCCATAAATTCGGGACGAGGACGATTTGACGTCATTATCACAAAACAGGGATTCCGCACCGTCGCCTTCTTAAAATAGCGCCATATTGAAATATTTCTCATAATAATACGCATTATGGGTGACATTAGGGAATAAATTAGGCATCATTTTGTTCTAATAAAGTATGAGCTTCTGTCTTTCTTGAGTATTAGTTTCGGATGGGTGGCCAAGCATTAATAGCATACGAGGTTCCTTCCATTGTCTGCGACTAATTTTGTTTTGATTAACCTGGTAACAGAATAAAATAAAAACTATTCTTATATTTATAATCAAAATACATTGTGTTGATGACTTTTGTTTGACTTGAATATGTTTTATATTATACTTTGGAATGATTTTAACAAAAATCTCGATGTTAACGTGCAAAAGATGGATAAATGTATTCTGATTGTTTGCACAAAATTTTTGGTACGTTGAAGACAAAGGATGTAGCAGCAATCCGCTTAAAACAAGGCATTGTAAACCTGCTGGCGAGGAGTCAACCAAGAAAAAAACTTTTGAATCTAAAGATGGGTCTCAGGCGGTGGAGGCGGGCGGTAGGGGGGACGGATCATGCAAACCGGCTCAACGTGCCCTCGCGCAGGTAACTGACTCCCAGCTTACTTGGCTGAATTAAGCCATTAAAATCCCCACTATAATAAGAAGTTTGAGTTACGTCCAATAGCTTCATTATATTGCCTCTATTCTGTTGATATTTTTGTAATGGACGTGATCATTAAAAGGATATTTGCTTCAGATGTTTGTTTATGAATGTGTAATTTGTCATTTTTATGACGTTATTTTAAATATCATGTTTGGGAGGCAATCAATGAAAATAATAAATTATTATTCACTTCTACGTAGACATGTATTGATTATTACCAAACGAAATGAGATCGTTTCGTTAGGTAATCATCACTCAGTATCTGTTTTAAATAAAACTTATTCTAATTACAATTTTTGTAACTTTATGAGTGTGGAAAACACTATTAAAAATGCTATGTTATACGTAATATTATCATAGTATAATTTTGATTAAAAATTCGTATAAAAATTAGAAAAAAAAAGTTAAAAAATCTAGACTTGGTACAAAGATAGAGTATTTTTCCTTATAATTATGAATGGAATGAAAATGTTTACAAAGATTACGTTTAGATTAAAAACGGTAGTATTAATTTCTGAAAATATTT
>DWHU01000019.1:0-44956 GCA_018247975.1 Parides photinus
AGAGTTGTATCAACGTAATATTAAAAAAATTAAAGAATCGACTGTTAGGCGGTACGAAGTTCGCTGAGTCAGCTAGTACTATATACATACATTTTATTTAGTATATGTACTGCCGTAGCTAGTACGTATACATACATGTTTATCATACATACTTTTATACATAACTTGGTAGTTTGCACCTACCAGTCATCTAATTATTCTTTTCGTTGTTATATTCCTTATTGAATAAAAAAATTAAAACTTTCTATATGTTTATAATCGGTTATAATGGCCTCAATTTCACATGGTATTAAATAACAATGATGGCGTGGATGTCCATATTTGATACCGTGAACATAGCTATTACGTTATTGTATAGCTGATTTAAAATTTATTACTATTTAATTTTTTAATAATGTAGGTGCAATATTTTTTATTTTTTTTATCTAAAATTTAACTACGCAAAAGTAGCCAGACTTTCAGTTATGAAATTATATTGTATTTGATATCATTATTTATGCGAATAAAAATATATGTACATTACGTACATCAATTCAGCCGACAGACGCCCACTGCAGCAAAAGCCTCCTCCAGGTATTTCCGTTCATAACGGTCATGCGCCGCCCGCATCCAGCTGCTTCCAGCGACCTTCACCAGATTGGTCGGGTGGGGTCTTCCAGCACTACGTCTGCCGATACGCGGCCGCCACTCTAGGACTTTGCTGCTTTCCTGTCCTTCCTTTACGTACATCAAGTGATATAATTTAAACAACGTCAATAATATGAAAATTATAGTTTTTTTACTCGGCCATAGCCTTATAAGTCGTGGCTTTGTAGTGGCAATGGACAGAGTACATACCACGTAAAACCGATTTACGTTAGGGTGTAAAAGTGCTTAAAGGGTAACCACAGCCAAAAATACATTGGCTGATACCACAGTAAAGTGGGTATTAAAAGAATCGATGGGAGTCACGGACTTTACATGTCAGACCGTATTTTGTGATATAAAATAAAGAGACCTGTCTAGAAGTGAATATTCATCGGTTAAAATAATCATATTTATAAAATTTTCATAAGTAAATTGACTTTGGTAAAAGCTATTCAAATCTTTAATCCCTTAATACTTTCTCTGAAGTAATCATCATCATTATCCTCATATCTCCTCATCTCATCCCAATGCTTGCTTTCCTCAATTCATCACATTATATGTACCTATATTAAGTTATCGAATGAAATCTTATTGAAATGCTTTGAATATGATTTGAATTTTCTATCGTATACATTTTCCATTATATGAAGAAGGAAGAGATTAGAACGTGGTACGAGTTCTTGTGTAAAGCTTTACGGGTCCGTAAAATTATTTAGAATTCAATGAAGATATACATCAATATTTATATCAAAACTCCCTTGCTGTATTACGTAATTTAGCGAAAAAGGTTCTACTTCAATTTCTACTACTAATCAAAATAAGATATAAGTAAGTAAGTAAGTTTATTTCTAGTAAGTTTTAAGATGACTTAAAACATGAGATTGATCAAAGTAATTTCCACCGGCTAGAACTGTTTAGTATAATATTAATATAGTTTCCTTTGCAATAGTTTATTTATTTTGGATAAAACTATACATTGTCTTTTCTGTAAGATACTAATTTTTTTTTGTTATTCATAATATGAAAATTTGAAACCTAAATCACAACGTTACAAAATATATGGTATTACAGATGAGCTGTAAAACGCGGAAGCAAATTGTTTTCTTTACGTAAAAGTATTTTTGTGGGAATATTTTAATAGATGATTGCTGCTGAGGTTTGGGAAAGTATTTAAGCTTTTTATTTATTTTAAAGGTTACTCCGATATTTTTGTAGTTACGCCTTTATTAAATAAATCGACTCGTTTGCATGTTCCGTCAACGGAAACACATCGGTGGAGTTATGACGGTAGATTTACAATATGAGGATGGCAGCTAGCTTAGTCAAACGTTAGCCATTGTTTAAAAGGCAGTCAATATACATATAATAATTATTATATAAACATATATACAAGTGCATACAGCAATAGTTGAAGTAATAGCTAATAGTTAACTAAGTGACAATTTATAAATAACCTTGATAAATCTCGCAGAAAATAACGTATATAATTTTTAATACTTATTTTTAATCTGTACCGCATTATTGGCGTATATTATTAAATTAGGTTTTGTATAATCTTACATATGTACCATATATGTATTAATGTATGTGGGCGTGCGGTGATTTAATACGTTCCTAAAACACCTAACCGCGATTACCGCTATTTTCAAATGTGACAACATAACTAAACCACCTCCTGCTGCATTCAACACTAATGAAAAATATTAAACATACGTTCAAATTGTTCCTTGGAAGAGGCTTATGTCCAGCGCTGCTGCTGGCTGATGATGTTCAAATTAAGTTTTTAATGTTTTAATTAATTTCGTTAAGTTTTTAAAACTATGTCTAAAACTCATGACAAATATATAAACTATGCGAAATTCCACTTAAAGCAGATAAATATTAATAACCAGTCCACTTAATTGTTTTTTAACTCTCTATATTTTTTAAAGATGTCATTGCTAAACGCGCTAGCGACCTTGCTACTGTTGTTTCTATAGATAAAATATGTTTTAACTATCAACGATGGCGTGTTAAATGCAATTTTTCTTGTTTTGATCTATTTTACCTATAGTATTATTATCGGCGATGGATTATAGTGAATAATTGCATTCGTGCAATACATAAAAAATATACGAACAAGTGCAAATAATAGTTCGGTTCAATCGAATAATTCAAGTTTAGGTGATTTTAAAAAAGTGATTTATTTATACTTAAATGTGTTTTCGTTAATTAATAATTAAAAAATGTAAAGCAATTTGTTTAAGTTTTCTCCTCTGTTAATTTATTCGCGGCTACTTACGTGAATAACATTATCAGCGTTTTCTGGGAATAATGTGGTAATTTGCTATTAAGGGATTTGTCGTGTATTAGCATTTTTTGCTTTAGATATTTTCTTTTTAATGTTCTATTACAGTGTTGTACGATTTATGAGCAAATAACACAGTTATACCTTTTAAAATAGCGTACAACGCAAGGCTGAAACAGTAAAATTTATAGGAATAAAAAAAATATATATTTTTAGAAACAAGTTTTGGGCTCGCATAGCCTTGTTCAGGCTCAAAGCCCCTAACACAATAAAGATAAAAAAAAACAAGTTTTTTCTTATTTTTTATTACTTATTTTTATCAAAATCAAATATTAAAAGAAAAGCTTTAAAATGCTCTCCAAAGTCATCCCCGAGTTCTCGGAGATGGCCCCCAGGTACTCCCGTCATCGGCGATCTGATTATCCGGGTCCAAAAATGACCACGGATTACTGTATTGTCATCGACCCCTGGGTTGCGTGCAAAATTTCAGCTCTCTGGGACAATGGGAAGGGGTTCAAATAAAGCCTGGTAGATTTGTACATATGAGACGACGAAAAAACTTTGTAAGTTAATAAAAAGCATATAATAAGACGTCAATTATATTTTAAAGGTATTTACTAAAAAAAACTAAAGTTATGTTATTTCTATTACTGATTTAAATGCGGTATTTGTAGAATTCTAAAGTTTTCTCTGTAAATTGTGATGTTGAGTGAGTGAATGTTGAGAACAGGCAATTTGAATTCGTGATAAATTTCACGTTAAACTTCCATTTCATAGCAAATATGTATACCTGTACTTTATTATGCATGTGCATGTGTGTGTACGTAGGCAATTTTGCGGTAGTCACGTTCAATGTAGTGTATGCTGTGCTCTGAGCACGCGGTGTGGCTACGAGTTGCCGTCTGCGGTTGTCGCACCACAGAATCCACGACCGCCGTAGTTGCTCTGATCGCGTAGACCGCTAACCGCTTAGTCACAGTTCTGCCCACGGGCCGCGCACCGCGCTATGCACTCCGTTACAACATTCAATTATAACTCAATTTAGTGAATACACATGTGACGAGCGAACATGGGCTTCCTCAGCGGCATACCATTTTCGATATTCAAAACGTGTCCCAGCTTTAAGGTAAAAAAAAGGAAGAAGATCAGAATAAGGTACAGATGTTTAATAAGATTGTATCATTTGTTGCGAAAGAATCGCGCTAGCAAAATTTTATCAGTCGTCCACGTTGGTTTGTTATCGAAGATAAAAGAGATTTTTAAATAAAATTGCATTAACGATAAACTAATACTAAATATATAACTTATAGATTAAATAGAAACAATCGTCTACGGATATTTGTTCCGGCTAAAACGTTGAACGTTATAAATTTAAAACTAAGTCGTAAGTATTTATTTATAAACTTGTAAGTACCGCTTGTTTAATGACAAACTTTCCAAATATGTTTTATGACGTAAAATCAGTATAACTTTAAAAACTATATTTGAGTAAGATACAGTGAATAGACTAGACTATACATGTTGACTTCATTGGTTTATTGTTAAATCAAATAATGTTCTGTAGATTTGCTTCGTTATCATTGAATAAACTATTATCGCAACATTAGTAACTTAAAAACGTAATAAAATTTGTAATAATGTTATATTTTATTTTATACATCATAAAAAAATAAAATAATTTCTTTAGCAAAAATGAAGAAAGGATGCATTTCGCCGCATTTATTTAATATTCGAATTACTTACAAATGTGTTTTTACGACTTTGAAGCCTTTGTTTACATATATCTTTCATTTACCTAGAGTTCAAATTTACAAAAACACAACAAACAAAACGATACGGGTAGTAATTGCTAAGTTAAGTCAACTTCTTAAAATCATTTAAGGTGTTTTGAAACGGTGCCAAATGTTTAATTAAAATAATACAAAAAGTGATAAATCTATTAGGAATGTATGTAATATGTAAACGAGGTTCGTGCACGATAAAACAAACAAATAAATATGTTATAAGAACTGCAAACTTTACTACTTTGAACGTTATTTATTCAATGACACAATAGATAACTGATTTGAACAAAATTATTGAAGATATTGTAATAATGGACTGAATTTGCATAAGGTTAGACTAAATTATATTTCATTGTAATTGTAACAATAGGTTTGACGTTGTAAATATATACGGAGTTGTTTGTGTTCGCCCACTGGAACGGGGACCTTCGTCCGTGACATCATGGATGAGTGACCCAAAGCTGACAGGCACTAAAACAACTTGTTTCTCGATTCATGTTCAAAAAAACATCTATCAACTGGCAGCTGTTATTTCTACTAAACAGTAGTATGCAAGTATTACTGTTCCAGTTTGAAGGACGTTGTAGCTAGTGATATTACTAGAGCAGACATAGATTCAGAGGAGACTTAGCATTTTACCAGGCAGTCATATCACCATCAGGCGAACGTCTCGCTCCTCACGACGGTTAGATGAAAAAACACAGGTAGATATCGAAGCATACAAATATTTAAAACACTAATTATTTTCACTCATATATTTTTATAAGTAGTTCCTTGGTAGTTTTTTTTTTGTATTTATTATATTCTGTCTACAAAAAGACATGTATTTGTTTAACATAAACGTTAATTACAGACAAACACTACATACACGTTTTTAAATACATTCATAGAACTTAAAATATGGCTTCCGCGTAAATTTAAGTGAACCTTTTGAAAAACTCGTATTTATCTTTTTAAACAACACAAACGAGCAATATTTTATTGTAAATATAGAGTTAACTTACCTAGTTCGATTACCAAACGAAAATTTTGTGAGAGTTAACGTTTACTTTTGATTAAAAAATGCATTTACACTTTTCCTGTTTTATTATACAAACTAATAAATAAAAAAGTGTTATATTTTTTTAACTTTACAGTGTCCATGTAATTAGTTTTTTCTCATTATTAATTAGCTCTTTATACTTTTGGTGTATTTGCACAAACCCTACAAACTTTCTTGAGTCCGCCAAATGGGGTGCAGCGTCTTTGAAAATTATTGATAGACAATTTTTTTAAACGGTTTTATTTAGTTCGACCCGTACGGAATATGTTTATTTGGGTCAAAATTAGAAATTGAGATTTTTTATTGTTGATGTGAAGATAATAATTCAGATAAATTTAATAAGAAGCTTGTTTAATAACAATGGACTTTGATTTTATTTGAAATGAAGAATTGATATAGTATTACAAAATACGTAGTCGTAAGTTGTTTAAATACATTAACAAGCCATTTTCTAGTGTTAAATTGAACGTTTCACATACACTATGTAATTGCCATATATAAATAACACTACAACTTGTTTTGTAATAAACATGTAATAAAGACGCGACCATATTTTGTATTCATGTTTTTAATTCTTCAGTGTATTTATTATTCCGCGATGTATTCGAGAAATTTAACATTCATCTAAGACCTTTAATTTTGATTATCATATAATATAGAAGCAAATGTTTAAATACAGGATTTTTTGGTGGTAATTATTTATTAACATTCATCAGCAGCGTAAGCAAAACGAACGGAAAATTAATACTACTTTAATTCATTTATTTGAACAAGGACAAATAAAAAGTCACAAAGCATGTAAATCAACGTCCCAACACTAGCCAAAGCCTGTTTCGTGGAGACTTTCAGAATTTACAAAACAATGTTCCTTTGTGTATATAACAAACATTTTTTAAGTTTCATAGTCGGAAAGAAACATAATTGATTTTCTTATATTGTCTTTGGTTACACAGTAATCAATAATAAGTTCTTCTCTGTTATAGTTAAGTAACTACTTGCTTATAGATCTTTCCAATGCATATGTTTAATTTTGTCAATGTCAACGGATAATGTTATTAAATATTGCAAGGCAAATTTACTAGAAGCGTGGGCATAATACATGTATATAAACCAACATGTGATTAAAATAGACATATGACATAATTTCACAATAAGAAACCATTAGCTAAATGCATAAAATGTCTAAAGTTATAAATTGTAAGTTAAAGTTCTCAGTGACAAATATTTAATTAAGACAAGTATGTCGGAATTATTTAACCTTCATACTTGAGAGCAATAAGGGTTTTAAGACCATAATAAGCTATGCTGTTCGTTATTTTAACATCAGTCAAGGTAATCAACTGGGATGTAGAGATTAAAGGAAACAGAAAAAAACGCTGTATAAGGAAATGTCAAGTTACAAGTAATTCTGACACTCAACACATCTTTATACATAATTTGTGTTTTTAAACTAAGAATATTAAAAAAAATTATACAGTGTGCGGTTAAAATTTATTTTTTTTAGCATGGAAATATTTATAGGTTTGACGTTTGTAAAAATTGTTGGTGGTACGACTACAGATAACATTTTTGCCGCCAAATGATGGTCATCAAATATTACTGTGCTCTTGTTCGATGAGACTTGTTAAATAACTGAGGTAAGGGAAAAACGTCTTTCTGTATTCGTAGAAAAAAAAAAATATTATTCCTTTGGTGTTAAAATGACGACGGGAAAGTATTATAAATTTATTCACATTTTTATATGGCTCATTTATGAAACAAACTGTTTGCTTATTTATCTGACCCATCTACGGTGATACAAAGCGACATATACAAAAAAACAGAATAGAGATATGTTTGTTTTATAATCATAACGGATATACAATGTGTTATAACCTCACGTTTTGCATCTCCTTTACTTGTTGTTTTTTGTTATTATTATAATAAACTACAATAATGTAGTAGGTTTGATTTTATTCAACTCTATAGGATTCATATCTAACCAAAACTTGTAAAATGGCGATAAATACTTGACATTGAGTATTATGATCTATCTTATATATTTTTTCATAACTTTTAGTAGTTCAGTTTACTAATCGGGAATCAATGAAGTGCCTTATAATGTAACATGTTAAGAAGAAGCATTGCCCAGCAAATGTCAATGGAGCTTTTTTCGAAATAAAAAAGCCTACCATATTTATTATAAAACTACAACACTATACTTAATGTGTAGCAATAAAATTACGTTGTTACGGATTCTACATATTTTAATGAATGTCAAAATTTCTTCTTCTACCATCTGTCAGTTATTCCGATGCGACGTACGGAAGTTTAATATATGGCAATACTTATAATAATACATCATACAGAAATATTTGTTCACATGAAAAGGGATCAGGTGTTAAAATACCTGCAAATGATGTGTGCCAACCAATAGACACATTAAAAATATTGTCCATTGTCGATAACAGTGACAAAACAATGATTTTTATGTGTACTCGCAACTCACATTCCTTCTTATTTACGCTGGTCTATGAAAGCAAACTCTGTGTTTGCCATGTGCTACGTTGAAGCCGTTTGTTTTTTCACGACTTTAAAAATACCAACAATTTCTCTACAGAGCTAACATTTGTTACGGCCTAATGGAATGGCGGCTACTATTGTAGTTTGTTTCACATTTACCACTGTAATAAAGATAGATTTGCACAGCGATAACACTAAGCTATTTATTAAAATGTTTAAGTACACTTTTTAATTTTCAAAAATGCAATCGTACGACTTTATCTAACCTTCCAGCTTTAACAGAAACGCTTAAAACTTTGTTAATTTAGAAAACTTCGTCCAAATCACGAATATTTAACTTAAAAATTTAATAACAGTAATAACTTTTTTGAAAACATTATTACAAAGAAAAATATTTTTCTATATTTTTTGTGATATTAACTTACATAATAAGTTAATATGTTCAATAAAAACATTAACTTCTAGAAGCTTTAGAATTGAGTCATTGCTTTATTAAAGCCGGACGCCGCGCCGGTTCCTATGATAGGTATCTACGTATACGATAGTTAATAAATACAATTACATAAATACCTTCGCTTCATTGTGACGTAGCTAATAACCGATTGAATATCAAGAAATTATTTATGCAGAAAGATAAGTCATTAAAGTTGTAAAGATAGCGCGTCTTAGATTGTTTTACTTTGAGACATTAATATTATATTTTTTTCATTTACATCACTACTAGATTTTAAAGATTCGTCTAAAACCTAAATGTCTATCTATAATAAATCTGAGTTGAATGGATTACTTTCATAATGGATCTAGTTACAAGAGCCTCTCTTCTCTAGTCAAATACCGCGTTAATATAATAATAAATGGTATTCTGTTTTGAAGGGTGCTATTGATATTAAAATTTATTGAGTTAACAAGACGAGGCGCTTTATATCTAAAGCTAACGACGGAAAACCTTTACCCTACATTACATTGGATTATGTATATTAACCCTTTGTATTATTTAATAGATTTGATATAACATTTATCTTGGCGCGATCTTATCAGTCAATGCTAACCAGTTTTGAACTATTGCAAAACAGATGGTTATTTTACAATTCAATTTAAGTCAAACTTGAAATATAATTTTATGAACTTTAACTTTTGCTAAATTATAAATGGTCCTAGTCTTTCACGTTGATTAGAAACTAATGTAATCAAGGAAAAATATTAATTTTAACGGAAATTACCCTTACAAAATAAAACCACATTTTTTTATCAAGAATTTCATGTAAAACTCTTTATAGTGCTACAAAAAAGTTATAAAAATATAACTAAAAAACATCATGTATGAAAATGTGAAGGCTCTAAGACACACAATCCAGACTAAATCTTCTGTATAGCGACGGATTATAAATGGAATGCATTTCCCACTACGTTCATAGTTGTATTTCAGTTCCACGTTTGTATAATTTACAGCTAAAACTTGTACATAAACTTTGGTTTTATGTTTTACTGAATTTCAACTAAAATTTCTCGAAGGTGACTTCGTTTTCATGTTAATGTTTGTTACATTAAATTTAATGTAACACGTTGCGGGGCAAAGTGTACTGCTTTTGCTTTTACTTCCGTAAAATATAAATAGCAATTTTTATTTTAATGTAATGCGAATTGACTTGAAATAAATATACTCAAGGGCTAGTTAATTCAATATGCGATAACTCAAATCTTTTAGGTATAATCACATCTGAATGGTATCACCAAATGCGAATGTTTCACTCATGCTGTAGTAATATAACTATAATACAACAAAAATTACGATCTTTCGTAATAATATTCATGTCTTCAAATAAGTAATTTTATGGCGAACTTATTTCTTCATCACATGTACAGGCAACACATTCGTTACAATATAAAATCGTAGTATATTTAAACGTTCATAAACCTACGGTTAAGCTGGATCCGCTAATAGTTTAATTTCAGCCGTAAAATTGGTTTAAATGTGCCGTAATCCTATTTACTTTTCTGTTGGCCTATTCTCGATCCAATTAAAACAAGATTTAACACAGGACGAATAGAAACTGAAATGAAAATTGCTTAGTCAACTTAAAGGTTTTTTTTGCTCCACTCAGTCGGAGTAGGTATTCTTCAAAATGATTTGAAAATAAGCAGGGATTATCTCGGGATCTAGAGGAGTTTAAGGGAGAAGGTTGCCGCCTGACGCCTGGAGCCAGAGCGACGTTGTATTGAATTAGGTTACACCATTTCGTTGCTATGCTCCTATGTGGAGATAAAATCAAGTCATTTATGGCGTTACAAAATTAATTTATTTTCTGAGCTACAGTTTTACAATTTCTTAGCAAATTACTTGTTGAAACCTTGTAATGAACATAATTATTTTTATAATATGTTCCAAATGTTAGTGAAACCCATAGCCTATCATTTTCGGACATGTGTAATTTACTTTTTAATATTTAAATCAAATGAAATATAAAGGATATTATACTACAGTACCATGTCTTTTGTCGAAAGGTCATCTGACTAAAATAAATACGATCAATTGGAAAATCACGAAGTTCATTCTTATACATGGAAATATTACATTTTAAAATCGCGTAGTTTAAATTATATGTATTCAATACACGGTATAGGCTGCTCCTGCGCCTAGTATGGGATTCCTACTAACACTTCATTGGTGATGGCGCATGTTTAGTGCAGTCTTCCTGTGTTACTCCTGCTCCAGCACTAGGCATTATTATTGAACGTACCTTACTATAATAATTGCAAAGTTTTCTGACATGGAAATTTTCACAAAAAAGTTACGAAGATATTTGAGAAGTTGGCATGTGCCCCTTGTACTTTAAAGTAATGAGTAATGTTATTTTATAACAAGCAAGAGCTGCTTAATTACATAATTACCTGATTGTAATTAGCCAGCTCTACTTAGTTTAACGATATATGGCATCACTTAGTAAATTTATCTATGACGTTTTTACCCTACTTTAATTTACTCTGTATAGTATAACCTGCGTTTGGAAATTAAAGACAGTAAATTGAACTTCACAATTTAATACCGAACAGGATGTAACAAAAAAATCAATTTAATTTTACGCATGGACAATTGCATCGACAACCGGCGTCGATAAGACATTAGAATTTACAGGACTACACTTACAGCATCGCCAGCTGTTTGTATTCGGCACGAGACTTTCGCTGCTGATGCACTCCAGATGGAACTGAGAAGCACAGAGGCTGCATTTAATGGACGCGCATCCAATCATCGTACGGTTGCAGTGGGCACAATCCATTTTTCCTAAACGCTTACTGAAAAAAAAACCAGCTATTATTCTATTGTATTTTACATCAGCAACAGAAGATAATTTGTAATTACGTACAATTTTAAACAAACTAAAATTTTCCCCAAAGAAGTTGTATTTTATGCGGAAATTTTCAATTTTTATATGTTTTACTGTTAATGTTTTTATGTTGACAGATAAATTGAGACTAATAAGAAATGAAAATGGAATAGTTAATTTGAAATTCTTTTGGAATAATTCTCAAATTCTAAGAACCATTTTCAAAGTATTAATTATTTACTGCCAGCACTCGAACCTCGGAAGAGTATTATTATGGACCCAAAATGTTCGTACAATACGAAACGTCGTAAATAATGAAGCCGTAAAGGGAAGAATTATTATTAACCTATTTATGACCATTAATAAGAAATGTGATGTGATTTATGGATACTTCATGTATGCTATAAATAAATCTTTAATTAAAAAAATACAATGTTGTCACATTACATATTGATCTTCGAGATAATATTAAAGTAAACAGGTTAATTACGACCAGTAAAATGCTTTGACTAAGATTTAAAAAGTTTATTTCAGGTTTATGGTAATTTCATGCTATAAAAATAAAACGACTTAAAATTGCATACGTTTTAAAGTTTTATCAGCGTACATAACAAAACATAAAAAAAATCTAGTAACATATTCAAAAGAAATTTCACTGAATAAACCGTAGCAAACACCACTTTAATAGCAAAAAAGGCACAAAAATGCTCACTTTAGGTTTATACTAATCTCTTCGTTATCATATTTACACACGTGATGCGTATATACTACTAGACATAATATACTTCATTAGCAAAGCGTCGGGACGTTTGTGAAATTAGAAATTAATTAAAATTTAAAATAGTAAAATAAAGCAATCAAAACTACGAATATACAAGGACACTATAACTTCGTATAAAAAACTATCAAAAGCAAAACTATCACTTCGTATAAAAGAGAAGAGTCTAAAATGAATTATAATTTCTTTTTCTAATATACATAATTTCTCTGGACCCTTAACTTATTCAAAGAACTTTATTGTAACAGTAAATAATGTTTTATTGTTTTATTTTTGTGTTTGTTAGAAATAAATAAATACTAGATAAAGTATTTTGTTTACTTTTAGTTACTTTTTTTTTACTCATTTTAAAGAGATCTCAAAAGCCAAGCTGTTGATGGAATTTTATATGTATACCACAGATTAAGGAAATCTAAGCGTCAAAGTTATTTACTGAAAATTCAAAATAATTGTTAAAATGTCGATAATTTGTTATGCGAAAATTGTTTATCGCGATGTAATTATTGTAAATGTCTGAAAATTCATTAAATTATGATAAAGGCTGAATGCATCAAGACAAGCTTATTTTATGTTTTCATAAATACATAGTGATGTGTTTAGTGCAATTGACGGGCGATGATTCTGAACACTCAGATTATATTCGTAGTCAAAAGACCAGGACTACATGGACTTATGTGATACTAAGTTAACAAGAAAAAAAAATATATTTATGTTAAGTTCGTAATGTGGATGTTTTTATTTGTCGTAGACGTAGCAGTGAGGGGCCGGCGGCGGGTGCTCGGGTGCTGCGCTCCACCCCCGACTGGACGGACACGGCCGTCAGCGGGGAACATCTTTGGTCTCCGACTTCCGTGTCCGGGGACTGCTGCTATGTGGGTGACACGGATTGTCAGGTAATTCTTATAATTAACGAATACAATTTCAACTAACTTGATACTGTTAATAATTGTGTTGACTGATAATAAATGACTAAACGCGCACAAGTGTTACATTGCATTTACTACAACCTGTATATTCATAAAATAAAGTATTTTCATTTAATTCAGACCAATTATGATTTAACGCACTAGGTATTTTTATTGTATAAAGTGACAATCCAAAAAAAACAACCATTTTATTTTTTCTTTAAAAACGTAGCGAACAAAGGTAATACATAAATTGGATACCGCATTGAACAAACTAATTCTATTGAGGCGAAGAAAATTACAATTTCCTCAACAGCAATTACCAAGTTTCAGTCTATAATGCTACTGCGGTAGACGTGTCGTTAGTTGAATGTAAGATTAATGAGGGGTCCGCAACCATTACCACGACGATGACCCGACACTGTCGATGCAACAAAAGACCGGCTTTCAGTTTATAGCGACAATCATTAACTAATCGCTGCTTGTATTTCTCAGTAATTTTGCCATCTAACCTTGTCCCTTTTCGTAGTTGTATATTTTATATATAACTAAATAGTAATATATATAAATACATGTATAAAAAGGTAAGCCTTAAGTATCTAGACAAAAACTACACCATTCCTTAAAGAATTCTTTTTGTTTGAAGCTCTTCTAATGTTATCGAGAGAGAAGTTCCGGAGTCTTGTTGTCTGAAATAAAAAATATTAATTAATATAGCACGCTGTAAATGCAAGAATTACCAAAACCCCTTTCATTTTCAATGGAGTTCTATTCAAATCTTTATAAAACAAACAACAAACGAGGTGATCGGGGAATTGGCATCTCGCGTCTGAAAGCAACGAAAGCCGCATGATAATATTTACTATCGATTTAACGACCTGACCTTTTTTAACAGGTATAAAGTAAAACAAATACTGCTATGGAAATGTGAGGTTTTCAGATAACATAAAACACGGATTTACCGTGTAATTCATTATTAACTAAATGTTTGCCGATGTACAAGTATTAACAGTATAAAAGTTTGTTTTTGCCTGTGGTTTTATATTACGCGAGCAAAACAATTTCGATCCGAGGCGCGAGCACTAACTAAATTATTAATTGCAATTTTAAATTCTTATTTACAAGGCGCACGGCGGTAAAGGGAAACTGAATTACGGAAAATTTTATAGCGGCAAGCAAGTCTTATTTTTCAGTCACTATTGATGTTTTCTTAGCTGTGAGGGGTACATTTCTTATAGAATAATACGTTATATCTAACTTTTCTTTCTAAAATGTTGTATTTTAAACAGAAACATGGATCTCGGATGAAATGCTCGGCGTGCAAGATTGTCGCCCACACAGCATGCATTGACATACTTTTGGATAGAATGCAGTTTACATGCAAACCGACATTCCGTGATGTAGGTGTACGCCAGTACCGAGAACAGACCCTGACCCATCATCATTGGGTCCATCGACGGACAGAAAAGGGCAAGTGTAAAGCCTGTGGCAAGGTAACTGAGAGAATGTAGAAGTTTACGCATATTGTGTGACGTGCACTTTGACCTTTGGGACATTTTAAACTGTGTGCTAATTTACTAGCTGTGCTAACACGCTCACTAATTAAAATTGTTTGTGTTTTAAACAAAAAGTAATACTGTAATATGTGAAGCAACAAGAACTATGATATACCATAAAATGTTTTCATTATGGACTGGAGTTCTATGTCAACATTTCAATTATACGGCAAATATATAACCATTAGCACAAGTTTATGTATATATTACTAATGTTGATAGTAGTTGATGTGAGTATATACATACTATGATGATGATTAATACGACGATATGATTTACATAGATATGAAAAAAATATTACTTTGAACACATCAAACCCTTAAACGCATTCTAGTGAATGAGTTTTATTACCAGGTAATGAAGAGGTCGTGACAATTTTATTTTGTTACACCATTTTTATAATACCAGTAGTCTCTACGAAACTATGAAACGTTACATCCTCGCAATGAAATAATCTTGATAAATACTTGTAATAGTGGCACGGGTAAAACATTTAGTAGTTTTTATTACGAATGTATAAATTGAGTTCGTAAATCCGGCGTAGTTTCGTGGCGCCCACGTTCCCCCTTATTGAGAAATGATTTGCATTTACGTCGCATGCGACACGTCAGCGGCCGTACTACCGAAGCTCCCCAACGCGAAATTAAAATTACATTTTTAATGACGTTTTAGCATATTCTACGCATAGCGCATGCATATTCAACTACAGCTTGCCTACAATTGTCGAGTAGTTTTTTTGTTCTGTTTGCTTGTTTTTTAAGTAAAGTTGAGTGCTTTATACGTTTGTGTATGACGCTTTATAAATGTTTTATTTATGAGAACCACTTAATGTTCCCACTTACTTGGACACGGCGGCTTCACTCACAAGTAGTGAGTCAAGGCAATTTGACCAAATGTGAGTTGGTGGATGTCTAGCGTCGATGAATGCTGATAATCTTTCGAAATGTCTGTTTCTATATGATGTGTTCCGGAAGCTCAGAAGTAGGTAACAAGTCCTCGCTTCTTCGAGACGCACAGCGACATACGATTGCCATACAAACTGAATAATCGCGATTTCTAGTTATAAAGTGTATTAAAATGTTATAAAAAGCAAACAGTAATAATTAATATAACCGGAAGAATTTAATTTTCTCTTATTTGATGTCTGAGATTAAATTATTCCTTTTATTTGAAATTCGTGCATTATACTTAAACGTATCTTTACGGTAACAAAGTACAATATTTGTACAATTTGTGTTAATGGTGACAGTTGGAAATGTTTTGTTACCCGCCGAATTAATTTATTTTATGAATTTACCCGCGTTTTAAGTTACAGATCATTATTTTACGGCAGTATTCGAGTTATGTTAATCTATTTATGTTGTTACATTTTTGTCTTGAATTATTTTTTTTCTGTTATCGGCATGTTTGTTGCATGGTTGGTCTGTTGTCAGTCATTCCGGCGCAGTTGCTGTGGGTGGTGCATAACAAAACAATCTTCTGTAGACAAGGCTATGGATATAACCAATGATAACAGTGATCGTGTGGGTATATTCAATGTATTGCTACCTACTGCGAATACATTGATGCTTTGCATGTAATTAGTTGCATTTTTGTTAGTTTTAATCGTGCTAATATATTTTAATAACATATACTACTTTATTAAAAAATCACGTCAGAGATTTTAGTAAAAATAAAATTTGTTTTCAGTCACTACAAGCCAAATTATCATTCAGTTCGAAAGAAATAGTTGCATTAAGTTGTTCATGGTGTAAAGATGCTTATCATAATAAGGAAAGCTGCTTCAACCTTCAGAGAATAGGAGAAGAATGTTCACTTGGTAAGAAATTAAGCATTTTCATTTCAATGTCGAATATTGGAATCAAGTTATTATAAACGTCTCGTCGATACTACTTTACAAAAAGTATTTTATTTTTCTCAGGATCTCAGTCTAATATAATTGTCCCGCCGTCATGGATTGTAAAACTGCCACGACGAGGCAGCTTTAAGTCGTCCTTAAGGAAATCGCCTAAAAAGAAAAGCGCTTCAAAAAAGAAAAGTAAAGATTCAAAGAATGAACAAAAGCCTTTCGTTATAAAACCAATACCTACGACGAATGTGAAACCGGTACTCGTTTTTATTAATCCCAAAAGTGGAGGCAATCAGGGTGTTAAGCTGTTGCAAAAATTTCAATGGCTTTTGAATCCACGACAAGTATTCGATTTAACTCAAGGTGGACCAGGACCGGGGTAAGCTCTTAATTATTGAAGAATATTCTAGCTTTTAATTTAATTTGATGTCAGCACCAAAGTCTATTTTTATGAAAAGGCTTACCACTTTATATTTAATAATTATCAAAGACACGGAAAACAATAATTGTTTTACAGAACTTTTTATAAAGTATTTAATGTATTAAGTAGTAGTATTGTCAGTAATCGTAGATATCCTTTTATGCCTCCGTTTACAAACGCTTTGCCCGAGTGCGATTAAAATCTTCGAAGCTCATTGCTCCGTTCTACAGCTTAATAGAACGATCTCAGAGATTGTCTAGCTAATGGGAATTGGAAGTCTGCTTGATTTATTTGTAAAGTGAAGTGTTCACGGAAGTTCTTTGGTAAATTACCAATGTAGTAATCTTATTAGAGGCGTTCATTTAAAATATTTTCTTTACTATCTTATGTATTTATAAAGACGGAAGGCGGTAATAAATTGTAGATTTAAATGTTTAATGAAACGAATGTCTATTTGATTTCTAAATTTACCAACGTTCTTAGTTATCTAACGTTGTTAAATATTAATTCTTATCAATTATATAACTTCTGTGCGGTGATAGCCAAGTGGTTTGGTACCTTGGCCTCCGGGTTCGAACCCGGCGCGCACCGACGGCTTTTCTGAGTTATGTGCGATTTAAAAAATTAAAAATCACTTACTTTATCTGCCAACTCGCACTTAGCCAGCGTGGTGAATTAAGGCCACAACTCTCTCAATATGAGAGAAAGCACCGACTCCCAACAGAGGGAACATTAAGAAGGATGAAAAAAAATATAACTTCTTAATCTTGGTATTTAGTGTATTCTTACGAGAGAGTCAAGTGCTAAATGGGGGAAAACTATATCGGGAGCACATAATATTAAAGGAACTAGTCAATTACCAGATCCACCAATTATAACAGGCATTACTATAAAAAAATTATAATAAAAACAATAGTATTAAAAATTGGATCATAACTCATTAAAAAACCTGGGTTACCTAATTCAGTTCGAGATCGATTGATTATGAAGTGTAGCTAGTTTCTGAATGTAGTAATCTATTTGTTTTCATAATAATGTTTGTCTATTAACGTTGCAGTTTGGAAATGTTCCGTAAAGTACCGAATCTGCGTGTGCTGGCGTGCGGCGGCGACGGCACCGTCGGTTGGGTGCTGAGTGTACTCGATCGCATCGGCTCGCGGCCGGCCGTCGGCGTTTTGCCGCTGGGAACGGGCAATGACCTAGCCAGGGCACTCGGTTGGGGCGGGGTAATAAAACTTCGCTGCTTTTCAGTATTAAATTAAAATCAAACACTTCCACCATATTGCAAAATAATAATATTATTTACATTATTTTTATTCCTTAGTTCCTGTCTATTCGAAATATGAACGTGTATTCTTTATATGCTTTTCATAAACCCACAAATTTTTTTCGTCGTTGTCGTATGTACAAATCTGCCAAGCTTAATTTGAACCCCTTCCCGTTGTCCAAAAGGAGTCAAATTTTTCAATCAAGGGTTCGATGACAATACAACAATTCGGTGTTATTTTTTGACTCGAACGGGGGACGGGGGTGGGTACCTGGTGACCATCTCCGGGAATACGGGTCGAATACTTCGGAGAACGTTTCAAAGCTTTTCTTTTAAAATTTTATTAAAAATAATATTAAAAACTTAAAAAAAAGCTCATAATTTTTTTTTTTTATTTATTAATATCTTTCGAAAATTCACACAACACTATATAGTCCCGAAGTAAGCCGATAATACTCGCTTAAGTTATGGGTACTAGATAACTGGTACACTACATTAATACATATTTTTTTAAATATATGCATATCATACATATAAAACACCCAGACACAGATTAAATATTTGTGCGTGGCGGGAATCGAGCCTACGACTTCTTTGACTCTACTAACTGAACTAATCAGTCAGCCTAAAAAAGTGTTGGATTGAATATTCCAACCTCTTCGTGTTATCAGTGAATTATTGCAAGAAATAAATTCTAAAATTAATAAGTAATTGCGTATTAATTATATTCTCAAGTGTTAACGAGAAATTATGAAACAACAAACAATATTATTAATGGGCAGAAAGGGCACTTTCGATATTTATGTTGTCTCAAGAGTTCTTCACAGTTATAACGATGATTGTCCTTATTAACGATGCTCATTAACAAGCTTCATCTTCTGTTATGACAGGGCTACGAAGATGAACCGATATCAAAAATATTGGCACATATCGGCGAAAGTGATACAGTGCTATTAGATAGATGGCAACTTACGGTGGAACCAAACGAAGCCGCATCTGGCGAGGACACTAGCAACGCGAAACCTGAATTACCGCTTAATGTAGTTAACAACTACTTCTCTTTCGGCGTAGATGCTCACATTGCTCTTGAATTTCACGAAGCAAGAGGTAATTTAACTTATGGGATTGAGGAATTGTGATAGTTAATTCAATCAGTTTAAAACTCTGTTTCAATAACGTTTGAGCTTATTTTTTCATGTCGTAATTTAAACACTATATAAAAAAGTTAATTTAACGTTTAGTAATAAATTTTAGTAATGAAATATAGCAAATTTGTATTGGGGAAAGAAATTGTATTATAAGCCATTTCTTTCATAATTTTTTATTTAAAATTATCTTTATATATTCTGTTTTTACCATATCAGAGGCCCATCCGGAGAAATTCAATTCCCGTATTAGAAACAAACTGTTCTACGGTACTGCTGGTGGTAAAGATCTAATGCAGCGCAAATGGAAAGGTCTTGCAGAATTTGTAACCATGGAATGTGATGGAAAAGATCTTACACCCATCCTTCGTGAGCACAAAGTGCACGCGATTGTATTTTTAAACATTCCAAGGTAAATACTTAACTGTTAAGTCTAAGCTTTTATTGTTTTGAAGAAATACAACAACCATTATAATAATTTCAGCTACGGTGGAGGAACGCATCCTTGGAATAAATCTGGAGGTGCACATGAACCATCAACAGAAGATGGCTTAATAGAAGTCGTTGGTTTAACGACCTATCAGTTGGTGAGTTTTTTCTTCTAATTATTAACGGTAATGGAAAATAACAATAATTGTATAACAATTTATTTATACATATGTAAAAATGTGTATGTATAAATGTGTATTTAGACCATAATTTGTAATAATATCAGCCACTTCTACTTGCTGACTTTACTACGTTAAGAACTTTTTATTTTCTATGAAATATATTTGTTCGAGGTCTTGTCTCTCAATATAAATCTTTATATAGAAACTACATCCAAATTGATCCAAAGTTTAGACTCGCCGTTATGCCTCTGTAGGTAATTAATTATTTAGATTATCAAACTGAATTTCCACACATTACAGAGTTTTATTTCCAGCTTTAGTTTTCTTAAAGAGCACATTTGGCAAAACGGTCATAAGTCATAAATGTGGCGGTGCAAGTTTCCAAATATTGCAATAAACGCTGATTGCGATTGAATTTTCTTTAGACGGACTTTATGCTTTGTTAAATGAGTTAATAAAACATTTTGATTAAATAATTTCTCAGCCTCTTTTACAAGCTGGTGGTCATGGTACTTGCATAACACAATGCAAAACAGCGAAAATTGTTACAACAAAAGTAATACCTATGCAAGTTGACGGGGAAGCTTGTAGGTTGGCTCCGTCGGTTATTACTTTATCAATACTCAATCAAGCCATTATGCTCGCTAAACGGAAACCTGGACGAGTCTTAGCACCGTAAGTTTACAAACAGTTATCAAGAATCAGTAATTTTAATTACTTTAGATAAACTATACATAATTTAAACAATTTTCAATATGAATTTATTGTAAAAGGATTCAAACGTTTCGTTCTTAGTGCCCTGCGTGAAATATAAATCTCAAAATAATAAAATTTTTGCAGACAAACGACATTAGATAAACTGACACTCACCGTGAATCTCATAACAATGGCTGATTATGAAAGGCATCATTATGACAAAGAATTGCTTGCAAATACAGGTAAAATGGTTTTGTTTTGGTAAAATCATGCATTAGTGGGTAATATATAGCCGAAAATATTATATAATTTATTATAATAATATTTGTATAAGAACTTTACTAAAAATAAAGTTTACTGTTTTATATCTTGACTTGAGCAGAAACTTTTGGAACAATATTTCAAGTAAATCTAACTTTTACAGCTGAACGTATTGGCACATTAGAAGTGAATCCGTCAGCTGACTTGGAGCAAATGCGAACTCTTATTCAGAATATGATAAAGGAATCTCAAGCATACTCCAATATTGTTGATTGGTGGTTTGTTGACTGTAAGTTATTTAATAAGTAATAATCTTGATAAAGCTGTCCACTAAGAATGTTGTGAAGCATATTCGTTTACAAAGAAAACACTGTATTAATGTACTAAAAAATATTATATAATGTTTCACAAGTGAATTTTTTTATATTGTTGTGACTATTCAAATGTAATTGACATAAATACTGTTTACAGCGGTAACTGCTGAACGTTTCTTTCGAATTGATAAAGCTCAAGAGAATCTCCACTACGCCACCGATATTGGTCATGAAAATATATACGTATTAGACGCTGCTCCTCAAACTCCTGATACAGAGTCTACAGCACATCCAGATACAACTGCAACACCGTCTTTTGATCGTACAGGACCATCTGTTTCTCTTGATACCACAACTGGCCTGTCTGTCTCATTAGATATTTCTCAAAGTGTCGATACTCCAAGCGCAGCTGTTTCGTTGGACGTTCCAGAATCGCACGCAAGGTATTTAATTCTAACTTGTTGTTTTAATAATCCAAATTACGAGTTACACAAATATATTTTATTTTATCTTTAACACAGTGAATCTGGTTTGGGTAGCCCAGCAAAAACATCGGATGAAATTCAAACACCACAAACACCTCCATCAGCTGCTGCTACAGCGCCATCTTCTCCTGCACTTACAACTCCTAAGATATCCGTGTCTACCTCTCCTAAAGCTCCAGTTACAAAATCTATCACTTCAAAATTATCTACACATGAACCTAACTCTCCTCCATTATGTACAAGTCCACCCGTAAAAGAAAATGAAGCAACCCACGACTCGCTGGCGAAGTTCAAGACGTAAGTGTAAATAATTGTGGTATTGTAATCACAAAAGTTTTAATTGTCTAAACACTTCAAGTAAGATTATAAGAATCAAATTTCAAGATACATTTTCACACATACAAATAATTAGTAGCATTATTTACAGTATCATACATGGATTTGACCTCTTCAAAAAAAGTGTGTAAGTCTAACGAAAAAAATGTAAGCGAAAGCGATGCTATCTGCTGTCCAAAACTTGCCTAATTATATATTACATATAAATTCTTATTAACAAAAACAAACTTTTTCGCTATTTAAAAATTCTGTTTAAAACTGTTTAAAAAAACTACTTTAAGTAACTCTTCTAGGCTTAAATCGTAGAATCTATGATATATTTATCTTTCTTCTTATTGTACAGTGTTATATACTTCGCTTTCATGGAAATAGAAGTGCACCTGGAACACAATATTCTTAGAAATAGAGATGTGTTACTTGTAGTACGGTTAGCGTAGCAATTTCAAAATAGCTCTGCACATTCTGTTAATTCGATTATCAAAATGTATACTAAAATTCTGTATTATATAAATATAATGTATATACATACATAGATGTTTTAATATTTTGTTTTACATTAAAATAGTGTGATATTGTAGGCGTAGATACAGATCTTTTGGGTTGCAGACGCTACAGACGCTTTAACACTTGTCGGGTCTTTTGTTTGCACTCTATTCCTTCTTTCTTCTATTGCATGCAGCATACACGAAAAACTGTTTGGACTTGATCAGGAAGTGTTTGGCTACAGGTGAGACTTAGTACGAAATTCCAAAAAGTAATCATTAATAGTGTTTAATAAGTTTTATAATTAGCATCAGCGTCATAATATTTCCATTTGAGATGTATTTAAGTTCTTAAATTAGGACCAACAATAGTTGTTAGATATTAATGCACAAAATTTATTCCCTTGTTTACTGCTATTGTCAAAAATCGTAACATTTTTTAATTTATTAATATTAATAAATTGTTTCAGAAATTTGTTGGAAAAAACTTCTGATGCTCTTCTTAAGGCAGCAAAAGTTGGCGATTTAAAAACGGTAAATTTTTACTCTCGATCTATTTATTGTTATCCTTTATTCTATTGCGATACCATTAAAAAATATTTTTCATAGGTTAAAGATTTACATTCGGCTGGTTACTCGCTGCTTTCGATTGACGCAAGTGGACAGACAGCACTGCACGTTGCTGCGCGTTATGGTAACAAGGAAATAGTAAAATATCTTATAGCATGTGCCCCTACTTCTATTCTGAACATGCGTGATAATGAATGTGGACAAACGGCATTGCACAAGGCAGCAGCTTACAAAAGACGAGCAATATGCTGCATGTTGGTGGCCGGCGGTGCATCGCTAACGCGGCAAGACCACGCCGGTCTAACCCCGAGACACTTGGCTCTTCGCGCTGAAGACCATGATTTGGCAGCATACTTAGAAAGTACGTACCTTGTAAAACTGGATACTAATTGTAAATATATGTATACATATCAAAATTAACGTTTCAATTAAGTGGGCTTACTTCATTGAAAAAAGTGCACCATGGGCTCTGACAGAGTATAAACTTAGATGTTTCTCATTTACATGAAATATTCCAAGCTTTTAACTTAAGTTTCTTGTAACTAAAACGTAATTAATGCGTTATTAATATTTTTAAGAGCTCTCTATCAAATGCAAAATACAGTGAATTGTGTCTGTATCACTTGTTTACTTTCAGGTCAAGAACATTTTCAACTAGTTTCAGAGGACTTGGAAACGGCTGTGTAAACAATTAACAAGAAGTTGAAGAATAAATATTTTTTTTTGGATCTGCAAAGACAAGTACAAGTGTTTTCATCGTATAAAGCTTTACAAGACTATCAAACGTATATTTTAATTATTACATATAATTATTTTAATACTATTGCCTAATAGTTAATATATTATGATATTTTAAATGGAATAAAAAAATCACTTAGTATTTTACAGCATCACTTACTGAATAAAATAAATTATTATCTTGTTTAACTTAATTGGACTAACAATTGATACGATTCATTCAAATTTAAATCTCGAATAGGTATCTTTAATATCATATAGGTTTATACTCATACATTTAAATTATGTCTCCGGTTAGCACTTGCTGTATATTTTCTAATATCTTAACTTTAGGTGAGGAAAATATAACGCAAAAGTCAAATGTTTGATCGCACATCATCAAAATTTAAAAAAATACGTTAATCTGCTTTAAAAATTATTAGATCAGAATTTAAATATTTACGTTCTCTTTACCGTTCTTACGCAACTTTTTCTGACAAATTTTGAGCAATAATATAAAAAGCTTAAAAACAGTCACAAGCTTTTCAATCTTTTAGTTGTAAATACTGTTGTTCACAGCGTTAAAGCTGATATTAGACGTAAGACATTATAATTATACAATAATTGAGATATTTATTTCGTTTTGAATAAATTCGTAAATACAGCGACGGTTGTGTAGCTAAATGTATTTGTAAAACAATCTTAAGCAATCTCTGTCTAATAATTAACTTGTTATTGCGGTCATTTTAGCTTTAGGCGATAATTTTAGTAATTTCAATGTTGAATGCTTTTATTAAAATTAAGCACGTTGTATTATATGCTAAGTTCATCGATCAATATTAGCGAATAATTCCTTATGATGGCTTCTAAAAGTTCAGTGTCGTATGAATTCGCTAAAATTTATCTTTTCATGATATTGACGCCATATTGCATAAATCATTGTAAATTAATGATAGTATGTTTTCTACATGTAGTTTGATCTTGGACCTGCGTTTGCTCTATTTCAAAACACTCGACTTTTAGTATGCGTAAACAATCCTTGCCTATTCTTATTTCATACGTCTCTATATTAGAAACTAGAGTTCATAACTACATTGTTTGCTTCCTTTAATGTCATGTATTAGTATTCTTCTTTTTTAAACTTAGATAAATATATGTTTTTCCGGTTGAAATTTTTAACTCCATGTAGATGTGATGTATGTACTGTAAAGCGATTACCTCTTCGTATAGTCGTATCTAATAGTTTTAGTATTTAACGAATTTATTCGTAATATTCGCTACCAAGCGGACAATGAAAGACAAAGCTGTGAGAAAATTGATCATAATGTAAAAAATAAGTTCATTATAATAAAAAATACGAGAGTTTGGTGTGTTCCCTCTGTACGCTATTTCGTAATTTTGCAGTCTTTGTACGTATACTGAAACTTCTTGAGCTTTCTATGAACAAGTTTTGTCTTCGAATGATATTAATATGAAGAAAACATTGAAAAAATTTGTTACAAAAGCTTTATAACTAAAAAATTAATGTATTGTTGTTTGGTTTGTAAATAAAATCGCTTTTTTTAAAGTTTCAATAAATCTATTAGGAAGTAAAATTAATATTGATAAATCTATAATGTAGTTGGTACTTAATCAACGAATGCTCAGGAATATTATTTTATATTTTCAGCAACGAATAATACATGGCATCTTCTATATTTTTCACTTATTTCATACTATCAAGTAATAGTAATTTAAATGTGTTATATTATCATGATGTTTGTACATGCTGCAAATTATAAGTTATTAAAATAAAGCAGACATTCTCCTTTTTCTATTTGCTTGCAATAAATTAAAGAATAATAAATTTGTGACAATTTGCTCTATGACTAAACATTAATGTACTCGTATACAAAGTATTAAAGCCAATTTAATTCTATTGATGATAAAAGACTAGGGTTCTTTCCTATTAGATAATACTAGTCCTTGTACATATTGTATTGGAGGCCTTCACTTACGTATAGTATTTAATATCTCTTTATATGTAGATCATAGTTGTATTTCTCGACCAAATCCTACTTTAAAACAATGTTTTATGCGTATACATTATATTAATAGGAAGTATTTTTCAAACATTGGTAACTAGAAATCTCTATAAATTTACCACTATTATATGAACAAAATGTAGCATCTAGGTTTATAACTTATCACGTTAATTAATTCTTCTAATGAAATTACATTGTCTAAATCTTTTTGTATAAAAATTAATATAATGTTATAATATTATTGATAAAAATGTTTATGAAGCTGAAGTATACATCAATGTATTTTATCTCTAAATAAAATTTACGGTGCGTTTTGACAAGGTAAGGATAGAAGGCGATGAGATGTTTAAATTAAATGATTTTCAATGTCAGTAATAATCACATGTAAGAATTTCTCCCACTTGCGTGTTTTCGACGATATTACTGTAGGTATTCTCTATAAAAATTATTTTAATCGTGAAAAAAATGTTATCAGTGCCTACATTCCAGTTCAATTTTATTACATTCTCTTTGAAACAATTTTTACTTAAATGCATAGCAATTCTTTAAATTTTTAGATAAAGTTTTTATCTTCTACTTAACGTTGTTACCCTTTTGAGTGAGTGTTTTTCTTAATTAACTTGTATAATAAAAAAGGCAATGCATTCCATTCATTTTTGAAAAAAAACTTTTTATTATATGTATTTCCAACGCTATTATTTTCATACGAGTACTATATTTTTAATGACGAAATATGTAATTTTAAGGTGAAATCGTTTTTGACTTGTAACTATTGTGTTGTTGATTATTAATTTATTAATTAATTTGTTGTTTAGATATTTATAATTTTTTGTTGTTAAAGTGATGGATTCTATCCTTCAAAGAAATCGCAAAGTTTTGAATATTTTAGTTAATTTGAAACGAAATCGTACATAGACGTGGCAATTTATATAATAAGTAATGTATTTATTAATTGTGTGAATTTCTATACAAATAACGATGTTGTTTGAATTGTAGTGAGCTACTTGACTACTAGTAGGTTCCTCACCTTTGCTGGTTTTCTGTTTATCATTTCCTAAATTCATAAATTTTGTATTATTCATACCTTTAAAAAATTTTACTTAATCTATCAAAAATTAATTAGAAAAAATAATTCTACTGCCTTCCTAAACAAAAAATTATTTGACCAATCATTCATTACTGTTATTTGAGTAGCATTTTGAAAGCACTTTTATTCGTGTCGTAAAAACATACTTATTTTTGCACTAATTGAAGTCACTATTTTAAATAAAATTATTAAAAAGTACACCGAAGAACAAGAAATAAACTATAAAATTAAAATGTTATTTTATTTATCCTCTCATTTCGTTTTTGTTCAACAAATTGACATAAATTACATTCGTTGTTAATAAATGCAACATTTGATGTGTGATGGACATATCGAATTTATACGGCAAAATTTGTTAAAATTAAACAGTTTGTGTTAATTGTTATTAATGGTTATGTAGTATCTATTATATTTTAGTAACCTTTAATGGAAGCGGCCATGTTTAAACTTTAAGCCTTGACAGCCATCAAAACAACGCTTCCCAGACATTAAGTGACACAGAGCTGCCCAAAAGCGACAACAGGTCCCCTTAATGGCGTTGTTAAAATCTTTTAGGTTTGTTTGTCCAACTTTCAATCTGTACATTTTTTATTCGGTAAAGTAACAAGATGAGCGCGACGGTCACCTGATGGTAAGTGATTAACGTCTGCCGATATTGTGTTAATTAGAATGGTAATTATACATTTCACTATACAAAATTTGTCGTTAACGACTGGTGTTAAATTTCGTTAGAAAATGAGTTGTTGTGGTATCTATACTACGACTTTTAGCAAAAGAGAAATCCGTCCAGTTAAAAAGTTTGAGAATCTGGTAGCAAACTTTTGAAGCTTCTTTTAGTATCTTGTTTATGATTATAGACAAAGTTTTTTATGTGTGCCGCATCGTATCTTCATACGAGACAAATTCAATCAGTGATTGAGCTTTCTCTATGATCAATCGATCGCTGATTAAATTTGAATTTCAGTTTGATAGTGAAACCCCTAATTGCAAAGTTTGCTTAGCATTTACTTAGAAAATAACTTGTGTTGTTTACAGAAATCAATATAGCAATTCGATAGTTTATAATAAATTGATTTCTTATATTTTTTTTAGTCTTGCTAATTTTCCCAAATATTTTTTGGGGTTGGCGCAGTGTGTCAGTCCTCATCTGTGCTAAACACACTGCAAAGGTATTGGCAATGGTTTTTACAACTGCCTGCCTGCCTGACGCTAACCCTCATTGGGAATGCCAGTGACATTTAATTTCTTAAAACGCACGTAGCTCGAAAAGTCATCGATGAGCGCCTGACTCGAACCCGCGACCCCCGACTCTAAGGCCGAGGTCCGTAACCACTGGGCTATCACGCAGGTTATTTCCTATATAAATTATGTAATTAAATGTTTGAAAAGAAAGTTGTATTTATGTTTTAAAATTGTACATGAAATTTATAAGATTCTTGTTATTTATTTACAATTTCTCATTAGATGCTATAATTATTTTTTTATTCAATACAAGTAGGTTTAGGGACCAAAACGTATGAATTTTGTTAAGACACATATTAAAAACGTGCGACTTTGTGAGAAAACTTCCAGCCACGTAGATTTATTTACATTTATATTGGACTTATTCCCACGGCTTAGAAAAGTCATTATTGCTTCCGATTCAGAAATTCATTTTTAATTTGCGACTGTACTTTTCCTGTATGACAAGGTGAAACGTGTTTATTTATATTACTAACAGTGTTACGATTTTTATTAAATACTATACATGGTAAAAATCAACACTGAAGACATTTAAATGTGATATACGTCGATGCAACGTACGCATGAATTATAACGGCACATAAAATTAATTAAACTAAGAAGTGCTTAATTAATTGAAACGCTTTGATGTTGTGTTAGGAAGTTGAACGTAGTGAACGGTGTCAACAACATTACTTATTTATTTAAACCAACTTTCAAGAGAGCAACCATTTTCTTATTGAAATTAATCTAAGTATTATATAAAATTAAAAATTAATAACTAAATAATATTATAAAATGTAAAAACCTTAGCAGTACATTGTGTGTCCTAAAACTTTTGAATATTTTTATGAATAACAGTCGAACTTGGTCCTCAGCGTAACTTGATGTTAAATGACTGAGATCGAAGATGGTTTATTGACGGCCGGAACATCTTCCTTCCAGAAAAAGAGAAATAGCTAACGCATTAATTTCCATAAGGAAAACCGAGTTACAATGGTCGATAATTATTTAGGTCAGACATTGTATACGTGAAACCAACAGAGTGCCCCCAAACAGCCAAAGTAAATAGATTTTTTTACAAATATATTACGGCGTACGTTACGGTTGTATTAAGGTCATTAACAGTATTTTTATTTACTTGGAAGCTTTCTACTCATGTGCATCTTATTAGTAATATGTTCTATTGTGACTGCTTCCGTAGCAGCTAACGACTATCTATTTCGACTGGCCGATTAAATCAGTTAGTAGTGTCTGCCTACCGAAGAAGAGGTCGTGGGGATCGATTCCCGCCACGGACAATATTTGTTCTGAGTCTGGGTGTTTTCTATGTATGATATGTATATATATAGAAAAAAAATGTATTTAAGTAGTCTATCAGCTATCTAGTACCCATAACACAAACGAGTATACTCTACATGCTTTGTTACTAGACAGTGTTGTGTGAATTGTCCAAAAATTTATTTATTTATCCATGTGACAAAAAGGGTCCTTAATTGATTCCGATGCGATAAGTGGTTGAGTAAGATTGGCTACCGTCCCAGTGTTTTCAATTAACATCATGTAAAATTTAAATTAAGTATAATAGAGAGTATTAAGTTCATTATAGGTAACAAACTAGCAATGCATTAGACCGGTGTTCCCCAGTCTTTTTGATGCCATGCCTCACCTTGGTCTTTCTAAGACTCTTATGACCCCAAATTATCGCACAAAATTTTTCATATAAAAAATCACTTAAGAAACCTATATAATTACCTATATACGTCTAGCATTGCAATTGAAAAGCCCATAACGAAGAGGGCAAAGTCATGTCGGGTCAATCAACTTGCCTCTCCAACCATCGAATTGCCCCCGAGTAGGGCGTACGCCCACGTTGGGTAACACTGTATTAGACGATCATAATATAGGCGCATTATATTGTAATTTCGCTCTGGTTATAAGGCTTCAATAATTTTTCCAATGAAATCATTAGCAGAAAAGGCATAAGAGGATTAATAAGTATTACTTTCATTTGATCGTGTACCTTTAAGCATTTTCTTTTTTTCCAATAGAATTTTTAGATTGTGATTGGTCTTTCTATGTATAGTTTCAGTAGATATTTTGCATTCGTCATTGAGAAACTAGTTTTTAAGATTTATATACTCTTCTATTACTTTTTAAATAACACTTAAGTTTTAATATTTTAGCCCAAGTGTCTTTATAGAACTTGTCTGCCCGCATCCAAGGGATCCGCAGTATTGATGAATCATCATTAGTCTTCTGGGAAGGCCTATGTCAAGTAGCAGATATCTGTTGGCTGACGTTGCTGATAAGTGTTTGTACTATGAAAATCTCAAAGCTTTACTTTTAATGAACACAAAAATTAAGATTTTTTTACAACACTTTTAGTACTTCTTTGCTTTTTATCTCAAGTTATTCTTCCATGAATTCTGTGCTAAATGATACGCTTTAAATTTTCTATCTCATCAGGTTTCTGTTTTTACATTATATAAATAGAAATATATTGATTGTACTTATAATATTTAATGACTTATTTATTTAATCATTATAAACAGTTTTAATTTCCCTTTTAATTATGTCAAATAACCACATTCGTAGTGTCTATACTAGAAAAGGAAATTGTTCGTGCTTCTGATGAATTATGAATGAGTTTGAACTAAACACGCTAACCTTCGCCGGAGCTGACGTTTCGGTCCCAGAATATTTAAATACTCAACATCTAAAATGTATTCACTTTGCTACTATACGAATAAAGTGTTATATTGATTTCTCATTAAGAACTACTTTACAGTATACTATTTTATTAAAAGTAAATCCAGATATTGACTTTTCACTTACGTACATTTAAAACGTTTGGATAAATTCATCTTTACTTTATCATATATATATATATATATAAACATATTTATATGTTGAATAAAGAAACTGGATTATTTTATAACGTAAATTAAGGTACAAGTTAACGTAAGCGACGATTTAAACTATCCCCGTCGATACATCTGAGAATTGAGGAATAAACGAGTTTGTTTCTTCAATTGACAATTTTTTAATGTTGAACTTGACAGTTTGTTCCAGATTCCAGGTAAAAATATTGGTCAAAAGCCTTCAGTGGAGAAGTGAGTGGAGCCACAAAGAGGAGCTACAATAAAGAAAGTTGAGGATCTTCGTCTTATCCATTTTCTTTAGAGACGGGACAATTCAAAGTCAGACACAAGCGAAGCAAGCATTTCGATATTATTTGTATAAACAAGTGTATAAAGACAATAACTATTCCTCAAAGATACTTCCATCTCTTTCAGTAGTGTCAAACTATAATAGAAATGGGTCTGATTTAAATTATTTATACACGCCTCTTATTCAAAGTTGTACAAAGGGACTAACAATATTAAGGTTCATGTTTCTTGTACCTGAGAGCTGTTTGTACACTTCATTTAAGATATTCAAATTATACGAAATGTCATTTTAAACATTCAAGCGATCAACGGTTTATGACTGTTATTGAATTTTCATGTATTTTAATAACAAATCCTTAATACTGAATCATTGTGGCGAAATTTGTATACAAATTTAGCCTTGTGTTTAGGAGAAAGGTCTTTTTAGGTATATTACGATGGTATGGTAAATTACGCTGATAATTCAAAATAAATGTATTATCCTAAATTGTGGTTTACTGGTGGCAAATCTCTGTTACCAGCTTACTATCCAAGCAATAGACTGCAGTCATTACTATATTTCAAATGGAAGCTAGTAAAGTTATTGGAGTAACAACTCAGTTATGCATATGTATTTTTAAAAAAAATATTATTATTTGAGATAAGTGAGAAAAACGAAATAGACAGATTATCTACGCCATTTCATTTAATAATTTTACTATTAAACTTTATACAAAATAGCCAAAACCATATTATAAACGTTCCATTAGAAATAAAACTTAAATAATATTGTCGTCATATTTTTCCTGGTCATTCACTTGTTGTTTCTCTTTCAATATGTTAAGTTAACATTTGATAAAATTTTGTCCATTAAAAGTATTTGTAACCGTTTTAAATACAAATCTAAATAAGTTTTCTCATCTTTTATTTTGCCTGCAATAAGCACAGACACAGAGTAAAATTAAAAGTAACATTATTCAACAATTTAAATGTTACTTTATATCTTGTGGGTAAAAGTATAGTCGCTTTTTATTAACAAGGGGCTAATCTAGCAGTATTAGTTGAATATTTATAGATTTTTAATAAAATTCGTAAACTTTGAACCGTCTGTCCGGAGAATCCTTTTGTATTACTATATAGTACGTTACATTAATCAATTTATTTGCTGATACTGTTAGCTTACATAACTCTAGGCAAATAGCTAAATGAAAAGTGAAGTATGAGTTATAAACGACAACGTAAAACTGAGTTAATAGACGTTTTGTTTCTGATTTCATAGTTATAAAAATATACCAAACTGTTAACATTTCGAAGTCATTGTAATTTTTTGGAACTACGAATAAATAGGCACAAAATTAAACATCATAATACATGGACATTTTATATTAAACTCTTTAACCCAATGCTATCTGCTTTTGCCTCTTAAACGACCTTCGTTTCTGTAGTAAATTAATACTGTCTGTTTTTCGTATTAATAAACTGCATAATACTTTAAAAGAAATTTAGTTTTGGTTAAGAAATGAAAGTTTATATACGATAATGTAAATTAATTACATAGTTACTGCTAATAACAACGGAATTTTATTAAAACGTTTGTATAACAATAACAGTTCGTAGATCGTAGGTAGAGGAAAAAATGGAAAGGTTGCTGTTTATTCGGAAAAACCAAACAACTCGTTTGTGTGCTCGAAGCTGGCTGTTTGCCAACTCATTAAACTGACAGGTTTGGCTTTAACACGACCTAAGTTTTCTGTACTATTTGTCTGTATAATAAACGTTGCATGTACATTATACAGAAAGACATTAACATTAAGCATTCAATAATCAGTTGATTTTTTCCACCCATCTTATTTACACTGTCCTTAACTTTATAGAGAAATTTCTTAACAGTTTAAACCTTTAAATTCACACCAGCCTTTATATTCTTAAGTTGTACAAATGAATAACTTAACAACGAAAAAAATATGCATTGTGTCAATTTATAAAAAACATACCTAGTAGTTCGTGAAACTTGAAACTATCGCAATATCAAGACATGTCGGACGTTCACCTCATGGTAAGTAATACTCCTGCCCATAATAATGTGACACCAGTCATGGTGATGAGATATCTGATGTTAAGTCTCTTTACCCCAGTAATTTCACTAGCTACAACGCCCTTCAAACCGGAGCACGGTAATGTTTATACACTCCTGTTTGGCGACAGAAATTGCAGCTGCGGTGATACGTAACAAAGTGGTTTCCGACAACAGAGACCACTATTATTATAATTAAATAAAAACAGTAATATACAAAATGAAAAAGTAGTTAAAATGACTACCTTCAACAAACTTTTATTATTTTCCACGATTTTTTTACCTTTTAAGACGTTAAAGGTACAGATGAAAAGGAAATGAGAAAAGTTTTTTAATTAAACCGTTTAAGCAGATACAAAGAAGTAAACTAAGTAATTGAATAGAAATGAGGTTCCTTTAACGGAATTGATTAATTAGCTAATAGTTATGTAATATTCCATGAATGAACTTTTTATTCGCTCTTTAATTAATAATCATAAATTGTTATAGCGATCTTCTAATAAATGTTTTATTATTCGTCGGTCGGTCCATTGGCAGTACATCTAAGAATTCCTTGGCACTAGAAACATGATGATATAAAAAAATATTCGTTATTTTAATTCATATTCCGAATTGTTCGTCATTGTTCAGTTCGTCATTTCGTTACGTATATTTTCTTTTAATTGTGCCAGGGAAGTCGGTTTATTGACGTAAACTTTGGATTTGACATAACCCCACAAGAAAAAAATCATAGGTGTCAAGTCGGGACTATGTGGAGGATAACCTATGTCACCTCTTCTAGACATCAATTTGCCAGGAAACATTTTCGAGCTCTTAGCAGAGACCTGTTGGACATGTGTGAAGTTGCACCATCCTGATGAAACCATGTTCTTTGGTTATAACCAGGAAAGTTTTGCAACTCAGGCACGAAGAAGTGGTCTAACATCTCCACATAATTCTCTGAATTTACTGTAACTGTGCTTCCCCTTTCATCTTCGAAAAAACTAAGGAGCGTAATTGTAATTCTTCGCGCCGACATTGCGACCCATGCGGTTGCTTTCGACGAATGTAGAGAATTCTCATGCTTTTGTTTTGGATTGGTTGCAATCTAGTAGCGACAAATTTGCTGGTTAACGTATCCATTAAGATGAAAATGGGCTTCATCTGAAAACAAGATGTTGGTAAACGTTGGAAAACGCTCAATCATTTGGTTTGCGAAGTCAAGCGTCTAACTAGCATTCTGGGGCACCAACTGAATTTTGTAGGGTTGAAGTTTTAAATCTTTATGTAAAATGCTGCATAATACCGATTCACGCTTCGGAATTGAAGAGTTCGGATCATCCCGAATATACTAGATGAAACTGTCTACGTTTTTGACGGTTCTTGAAGATCTTGGACGCTCGGGTTTTGGTTTTTCCAATGTTGAGCCGGTCTCTTCAAACTTTTTGAACCATATGCCAATGCTTGGCGCATCATTCAAGTGACGAATATGACACCCACATTCAAAAGCCTCCAGACGCTTATTCCTTTCTTCAGTGAGCGTCCACGACCCATCACCGTATAGAAGAACCGAGAATAAATAGCACTGTGCCAATCGCACCCTGTTAGAGCAAAGAAGATGATTTATCGTTAAGATAGAGTTACGTACATATGACACCAATTGGTGTATACGTTCCAACTAAAAAGCAACGTATTTACATTTACGAGTTATGTAAATATCCAGTCCAATTTGTATTACCTCTGCTGAGACTCGGAGCCTTCTATACAATGAGGGAGCTGTGGCCCACCACGCTGACCAGGTGCGGGTGTGTCCTCAAGATGGCGGGTGTATCCTCACGATATTTTCCTTCATCGGAATACTATTGTTTGGCGTCAGAAATAGGTTGGTTGGACGGTTAATACATGTCCAGACAGTCTTGTTCACGTTTAATTATATTATAGCATTATTGTTGTTAAATTGCTTACCAGTACTTTTTTTGTAATTGTATCTTGTGCAGAATTCGTTATAACAACATTTTCAAAGTAAGACAGAATGTAAATTGAAAATTGTAATATAGAAAATCTCATGTTTTTAACATGATACTCAAGCATATTCTCATTGTACCTGTTTGGACGCCCCAGGGAACTAACCTGAGAACGGTTTAGTTTCTCAGTTAAATATTCACAAGAAAATAGCTTATTTACATATTATGTTTCTTTGTATGTACTTATCGGTTGTAGTTTATTGATACCTACACTTATTTATTTATACGCAGAGAAATTAATACTTAAGTACAACATACATGTAAACTAAGGACAAAGATAATGCTTATTTTTATATATATTTCCTTAAAGAAGACCTCTTGTTTGAAAATGTTATAATTATTAAAATAAATTCGGTGTCCGCTCTTAAAATTACTCATAAACATAATGATTAGTTAAAAAAATATAAATATAAATTTCTTTAACAAAACATTTTTATTTAATTTTGTTACGTAAAACAATTTAAACTAAAACAGATTCTTTGGTTGCATAGTACATAGTACATATAGTACTTGCGTAGATACAAAGGCATTCCAGGTATCATGTTTGCTTTGTGCACTAAACTCCATACTATCAAATATTGCTATCAAATAGTCCACGAATTCCAGCAACTCAATGTAATATCATGTAAATAAATGTATTACAAGTTTCCAACATAACTTGCATTACATATAATTTTCTGTGATTTAAAAACACGAGTGTAATTTATAAATTGTTTCAAATAATATTTCTTTTTATTTATTTATTAATTTTTTTGGTTTATATTTTGGAACTGTATTAACTATGCCGACGTACCTTTAAAATAAGATTTATTTATGTACGTTAGAAGCTATAACATCAATGAAAAATTATAACTAGTTTACCTCTGGAGAAAAAACTTATTGAAACTAAAGTAAAGGCGAACACGGAAACTTCGACAAGGTGTTATAAAGTTTTATCTATATGTAACTTACATAATGTATCGACTTTTTTTTATTTTGTTCAATGTTATCCGATATGTATCTTAATGATAGCATTATAATATAACCTTATATATATAACCTCAACTCAAAGATGTTTCTGCCCCATGGTCGTCAGTACTCTACGCAATGCGGTCCGCCGATTAGCACTCCAGTTTACTAATTAACATGACAACGTGACGACAACTTTTTCATAAAAATAGAATGTTTTAATAATATTAGATATTATGAAAAATGTAATAAAGATTTCACAAGTAGTAATTGACTTAAAGATATTGTGATATTTAATTACATAATAATTACTTTTGTCTTATAAATGTAAATTAATATTAGCTTTTTTGTTGGTTATTATATCACATCACAATTAACCAAACTGTGTGTGATTTACAATGTTCTGTTACATTCTTTCGAGACTTCAGCCTTAAAGAAGTTGTTCAAATAAAATTTAATTCATATATCGTTTGAATAGATTACAAAATTTCGAACTCAGTGGGTTCATCAATCGATCATCATAACATTCTACGAGTAAATATTAGGTAAGTAGAGGAACAAACGAACAGTTTTATTTTTGTTATTAGCAGATATAAAATACAATAAGTTTTGAACGAGAGATATTTTTATTAAACTTCAATAGTTTTTGACACCTAAAAAATTCGAATACCGACTGACTACCTTTAACTTACAGCCTATCGAATATTGTTGATGATAATAATTAAGTTGCGCCATTTGTCTAAATACCAACGGATGATTTCTAAAGAAAAAGAAGGTTACCTTATTCTTCACAATATTAGTTAAATTACTTTTATTACTATACCATCTATTGTTTTGTAAGTCTTACACTAGTAATTAGCAGGTACGAGAAAACAAAATCATATATATAATACTGAATTAATAATAAGCATCATTTGGATAAAACACGTTTTTTAAATGAGCTTCGTTTACAGATAAGTATTTTTTTTTTCAGAAAAAGGAGCTTAACGCTCTGCGGAAGCATGTAAGAAATTGTCATTTCACAGAATGCTATCATCTCTGAACCCGGAGGCTTGGCAGGTTGGAGAAACGTTTGTTGATATTTATAAAACCTTCCAAGTATAACAAGTAAATTTCTTCAAATTAAAAGAAAAGATACATGGAAAAACTATACGTAGAAAAGCAGTCGCCTTTCTTATTGTTAAGATAATAAATGTTTTATTATTTTCCTGAAAATTGACAGAAATGTAAAGGAGTTATAAATTTATTAATACATTTAATGTTTTTGTTTATAAAATTTATAATGACGATGATGATTAAAATATATTCAAATATAACAAACCACCGAAGCTTAACTACCAAACATTCTAAAATAGACTAAATTATGCAGAAGCATTACGTACCGGAGGTCAGTTGTTTGTGTTATTATAAGCGAAACCGTTGATTAAAATAGACTTATGCGAAATTTTGGTATATTTCTCTTTATAATAAACATTAATTCAGTAATTAACGTAAATTCTACTTCATTTTCAATGTATATTCATATGGGAACAATGTTTATGAAGGTATTTAAGAAATTTAATAATGTATAAATTGTATTGTATATATAAGTACTGAATCTTTTCCTTTGTAAAGGTTCTATATTTTTAATAAAAGTATTTAATTTAGCTCTAACTTATTTTTATCTATTAATGCAAAATAAACCGTAATAACTTATTGATAATGTAAATTTTTGTAATGACTTAATATATTAAATGTGGAGCATTGACTGTATATTGTACTGTGTTATGCATAAATAAACAAGTATTATTTTTTAGCTTTTAACTAGCATTCCTGCAAATGGCAATGGGCATTTTTCGAAATAAATTCCACTTTATTATAAAAAATATGTAGTTTGTATATTTGCTATTTGAATAATATCACAACAAAATGTCAAGAACATGACAAACATGTCAATGAACGAACACGGACGCACGGACCCGGCGTACGGACGGACGTGTGACGCCTTTTCTTCGAAAAAATCCCAAATTTGTTACTCTAATAAATACGCAATAAATTATATGTAATATTCAAGTAGTCACCAATGAAAAATATTTTTATTACATTAAATCTCAAGGATATAACCAAGATGTGAAAAATCTCTAGTAAGAATTACGTAATAGTTAAAATAAATTTTTATATTAAACAGTGAATAGTTAACAAGATACAAGTTTTTTTCCGGACTTTCTTGTGTAATAGCACTCTGCGGAACAAAAGACGAGGAACTGGAGCACCGGGGAACCATGCTAATTGGTTTGCTAACGAGACACTACTGAAATGTGTGTTTCATAAGAATAAAAAATAACCAATACTTTGAGGACCTTGCCTAATATTATAGATTAACGATAAATTTGGTGGTAGATCTCTGTTGCTGAAGACCGCACAGGTAAGTACCACCGCAGCTCTTATTTCTGCCGACAAACAGTATGTACTGTGCAAATATTATTGTGTTTGGAATTGAAGGGTGTTGTAGCTAGTGAAATGATTAAGGTAATGAGACAACATTTTATGTCTCAAGGCTACTAGGGTATTATGGTGCTGTGGTGGTGTGTATCTTAAATTGCAAAATCAATAATTAATCCTTATCCTTGTGTAAATGAATTGTAACATAATTTAATTTTAGATTCACATTAATATCATACAAATTAATAAAAATACAAACTACAAAAGAGAGGTGATTAAACAACCATTTTTTCTAACGCAGAGAAAACTCATAGCCATAATTTTAATAACAGAAAAAAACAATAAAAGGTATTTCAATTTCTATCGATTAAGTTTGGACGAGGATTCAAAAAATTATGGCTGTTATTGAGTGAGTATGATGTATGTGTTTAACTATTACAGTTAGATAGAGATATAGATAGAGATTTGTAATAATCTAATAATTTACTCCCACTTCATTCGATCCATGTCAACTGATTACATGCGGGCTGATAATTGACTGCAGTCAATAAACGTATCCGAATCGCTCATTTAATCCACGCTGGACCGATTTTATGACATTGATACACATTAAATTAATCTGTTTTAACTATTAGATTAGTTTTCTACTACGTATCACTGAATTAGAAGGTCAAACAATTATAGTAAATTATTCGCGCAACACTGTACTAAACACATGGACAATCGAAACATTCTTATTCATTTAATACTAACGATTTCTATTTTGTATTTATACAAAAGTCATCACACAAAACTATAAAATTTTCTTACCTATTCTTATTAAAGCCTATTTTATAGATATTGCATCAAAAGCCATATAATATACTTTAGTAATATGCGATAACGATAATATTAGCATAACAGCATTCAATTATTAAGATTAATATGAGTGTGCTATAATTGCATTATAATATTATTACATATTCAATAATCAAGACTTTATTTAATTTCTTCTATAAAGACAAAAACAAGTTATAGAAAATAACTTTTCTGGTATATAATCTTGAACATTTGGTTTCTTTTAAGAATATTAAACTTTCTAAGAATGAAATAAAAGCCTAGCTAGATATAGCAAAAAGAAAACATTTTCATTACGTTAATCAGACTGCCTATTGAAAGGAGGATATTGCAAAAATTTACTTTTCATAGAATTTTCTTGTCAAAATTGCTTAAATGGTTTACGAATAATCGTTTAATTTCAAGAAAATGGCAATGTTATGCTTACATGAATGGCACGTGAAAATTTCTTATTAAATATATGGGTAAATTGAAATATTTTAAAGTATGTGTATGTTATAGCAAGTTTCCGGATCAAGTTATTTGGCTTCTTATTATACAGCTCTCCACGTGTCATCATTTCAACTTAGCTGTAGTGCAGTATTGAACTTTTTTTTATTCCAACATTAAACACATTAATAGATGAAAGCACTAATTATTGCTATTTCGCTTTCGTATACAAAAGAAAGGGACCACGGCTAATATTTATCTATATAATAAAACTACTCCTTGTTTAAACACGGTCTGGGTGAAGAAGATAAATGAAAACAATTTACACAAATTTTTCCCTACTTGTAAAAAACTACGCGTTTTGTAAATATGTATGTAGATGCATTTTTACAAAAATCAATCTACGTGCATAGGTTATAAAAATTCAAAGGGCATTTTAGAAAATTACTCTGAATTCAGTGAGCAAATTGTTCTTCTCCTGCAAGTTAGAAACAAGAATTTTGATATTTTTTATTGACACTTAACAAACATATCGAGTCCACTTAAACTTTGACCTATTTTTTTTCTGAATTTGTCTTATAATATAGTTATAAATAGTTTAAGTTAATAATTTCATAACAAAGATATTAAAAGTGATATCTCATAATCATAGTTAACGTAATTTATGTGGTTAATTTCAATGGATAATTATTTCAATGAGTAATTGCCACGCTTACTTTAACTTACCAAATTATTTCACTCAAAACAAATAAAAACAGTAAAACCTATGCTTGTTTTTTACAACAATAAATGCCTACAATTATATGGAAGTAATTTTTGGGTGCTAATTTCCGCTTACTGGTTTTAGATAATCGAGTTCTGATTAGTTAGATATTTACATTTTGATGCACGAAAGTTTGCCTGACCTCTCATTCTTTAATAATTTGCAGCTATAAAGGCGGGCTAATAACTGCACTTAACTTTTCAAAATAAAAGGTTCTTAAAATTCTGTACATGGTAATCAGATAAGTGCTTCTTTGAATGTTCTGCAAAATGCATAAATTGTGTTTTATAATCTCAGATTATGTTATTTTTAAGATTGAAAACGGAAAAGTGAACGAAATAGGATAAAAGCTGGCTCCGCCTTTTGCCTACAAATCGACGGACCATAAGTTACACTCCCGTAAATGTTAGATACACGATTTTCACTTTATGTTCTTATCTCCTTCAAAGCACTCAGCACTTTTAGTATAGTTAAATTTTTTTATAGATTTTGCTTCATAAACACAAAATGTAAGTACAGAACTAAGGACGGTTTCCAAAGGAAATTTTCCTAACTACCGTATTAGACGATTTTACTTTGGAACGCAAATTTTTATCTTTAAAACCATTTAATAATATGCTGAATAGACAAAATAAAACTGTATAAAAACACGCACAACCACGCAAGATCAACACTTATACGATTAACTAATCCTAGTTACAATATATCCTAATTAGATAATTGCCACTGTACAACTTCTTAACTTCAACTTTTTCATTTAATTTTTTGGTTTTATTTCCGTTTATTTAATATAATCTATCCTACCAAAATTCATTGCGTTGTGATAAAAAGAACACGAACTACAAATGTTTGAGTGTTCTTAACGCTTTCTCCTAATATTTGAAGATTGTTACGGTGTTTTACGTAGGTGCTTTGGATATAAAGCTATATGTTGCAATGTTGCATAAAAGGAATTAGTCTCACCACATTCTGCTACTCTCTATTAATTGGAGCACACGAATATTGAAAGCTTTTGATAATCAAAATGAAGTGCTACAAGCAATTGCATTCGGAAGAGACATATATTGTTGAAATTGAGATAAAGGAATCTAACTATTAAATACTATAAATCTATAACTACTATCATCAAAATAGCGTTGTGGTAATTTGACTGTCAATATATGAAAACAACTATAATCTGATAAGCTAGTTTTACCATCTCCAGCCCCACTTTAAGTTAATTGGTGAAATTATGGTTAAAGATTATTCAAACGTCGTTATAGAAAATAGATTACTTGTTAAGTACAAAAATATTAACGTCAGTTTTCATTGCACTAATAAAATTAGGGCGTGAAACAATTTTAATGACGTATTCACATATTCGTGATTTGGGCGTGACATATTAATGGGTATAACGAATTTAACTCCGATTAGATAACTAATACGGCGTGTTACTAACGTTTTGATGGCAGAATACGATTAGATATTCAGATCCAGGTTCCAAAGGCAATATTTCCTTCATATTTTTTTCATAAAGATAAATAATTCAACGATGACGCTAGTGTACATATCAGCTATTCCGTTGTTTGTCTATTCGCACTTGACTAGCTGGTGAATAAATGAATGCCTAAAACTATATGTTTAAAACAAATTCTTGATTTGAAAGTACTGTTGTTTATGTTATAAGTTACAAAACAAATAATAATAAGATGAAATGATTTTTTAAAAAAATGTATCATGAATTACCCCTGTAACCAATAACGCTTTCCGATAATATCAACAGGAGAAATCATTAGAGGCATGAATGAAAAAAAAGATAATTTTCATGATTAATTACTTAAATATTTTAAGACTGTTTCAATGAAATAAAAAGTTCATTTTAGCTCTCTTTCATCATAAGTTATAGCAAAATTGTACAACTATGTAAAGAAAATAGAGATATAGATACTTTTGTACTTTTTTAAGTTATAGATTTACTTAAATCGCGACGATATTAACTTGTTTTATTTAAATAAACTTGAAGCAGACGACTATGTATATAAATATCTTTCCGTAGAGAGACATGTGTCTATTCCATATTGATATTGCTAACTTCTAGCCCCTCATTAATACACTATAGACAAGATTATTATGCAATATTAACCTTTAAAAATACTTTATATCACAGATTTAACAACATGTACTGAACCTTGTGGTTAGATATCAGTTTTGAAACAAATATAACTCGATAATCTTTATAATACTTTATCAGTTTATCATATTAATCTCTATTCAATCTAATTTAAGCTGTTCATACCTTACCTAGTGATTTAACAATCTAAAGATTTATCATTCTACTAAGGGATTAGTTTTAGCTCGTCATTATTGATGCCTTTGAATAATATAGGTAAAAGAATTAACACTGGAAAATACTGATTGAAATCTAACAACCATAACCGGGAGCTCCAAAACAGCTAAAATTTAATAGCTTCTCTTAGAAGCTTATATTGCATTTCAGTCTGCATATAGTCGGCCATTATTATTTATGTTACATTAAAATAGATACGTACACAAATGGGCTCCTAGTTCTCTTAAGTTGAATTATTTAACTTCCGTCACAATATTGAAGTTTCATAAAACGTTTAAAGTTATCTTATGTAGCTTAGTTTCATTACGCGTATAATTATTACTGATTGAATGTAATCACGAAGATGATTATTAAATTCTTACCAAACCCTGTTCTGGCAATAATTTTCATAATAACAAATATGCAATTATACAGAAGCAGTTTATAATTTCAAGTTTAGACCAAAAATTATATACCTGTTAACATTTTGTCTACTTCATATAGTATTTTTATTTATTGTTGTTTTTGCTTTTGATACAGTATTATCGAGAAAAAGTAATAGATTTCTTGTTCTCTAGATTTCTTTCTAATATATTACTTTAATTCTGTACGTGAAACGAGTTAGGTATCCTTTATTAGTTTTATCAGCACCATGAGACCCGAACCTTCGGAATATTACGCCATTGCAAAGTTCAAACATCCATACGATTTAACAACACAACGGAAGTTTAATGCCAGTTTAGATCTTCGCCGTGAAAACGGGTTCAAAACTTTGAACTTGTGCAAGTTTTGATGTAAAAGTTAAGTAATCTTCCTTCATGAAACTAATTATTGGCCTTACAGCTTCCCTTACATATAAATAAGAGGTACAACGTATACAATATTCAAATTCAGATTTATCTTTTGACGACTAAATAATCACTACACTACCAGGAGCTAGATAAGCACACGGAGGAGAAAGAAAGATGGAGAAGCACAGAAAGACACTCCGGTTATAAATCGTTTTTATGTCGATGTAAGATCCTCTTGATTAGAAATCCTTTTACATTATCTTTAGGTAATAACTCTACTCAACTGTTATAAATCGGCTATGATATTTGTTTACACCATTTATGATGTACAACAACAAATAAAAAGTTAAATTAGATTATTTCATTTCTATCTATGTTATTCAATATCACGTCACAGATAGTTTATTTTATATATATGTATCCTTAATAAAAGCAGAACAACCAATTTAAATGTGAAAAGTACAACACGCATACTAATTAATCTACGTGAGGATATATTTAAAATAATCATTGTCAAAGCTTTTAATTACAGTGAAATACACCATAAATAAATTTTAATTACTAGAGAGTCCAAGCGGCAAATAATTACTTGAATGTTACTGAGCAAATGCTTAGGAAATTTAATTAACCTTATCTCAAGAGGTTTAATAACTTCATAGATTTCAAAATGGTCTTTCTAAACAACGCTAGAAATAAACATTGAAAGATATTTTATTTGTAAAATGTTTTTGTCAAAATTTTAATTTTATTAAGTAAATACGAAAAAAATTATTATATTTTACTTTTTAATACAGAACGTTATGAACGATTTAAAACAACAAAAAATATTATTCCAAGTCTCTTGATTAATGCGAGGATGTAACTATACTTAGTCTGGCCATAAATACTGTTACTATTCAAAAAAAGAAAATATTACGTTTGAATTTGGAATCTGTCATTT
>DWHU01000020.1:0-44752 GCA_018247975.1 Parides photinus
AGGGACATAGTTTTCTTCGTCCGCACTAGCTGAAGTACCGCGGCAGGCCGATATCGGCCTGTTACGCAGTAAACGTGATAATTAAGTTGCAGCTGGAGCTGGGGCTCCTGAGGAAGCCCTCGAGCACATTTACATAAAGGAGGTTTTAGGTTAGGCACCATCCGTGCCCTGGCACCTCCACATCGACGACATTGAATACTTTCTTTTCCAGGAGAACAAGTGGAAATCATTATTCAAAAAAAAAAAAGAGATATTTTTAATGCGTTGCAATAACATTATAGTTTTTATATAAGCAAGTCACACTTTTGACGAAACAGATATTATCACAGAGCTATCGGAGTCCCGCCTGGAGCTGAAAGAGAAACTGTGCCGCAGCACGCTGCGCACGGCGGCGGCGCTGGGCGCGGGCGACGCGCACCTCCGGGGCCTGCTGCTGTACCACCTGCACGCAGCGCTGGCAGAGCGCGCGCGCCGCAACCCACACCTCTACTATGTAAGCATTAATTTTATTTTTATACGCTTTGAGAACTAGGTCTTAAGACTCATTAACCCAATAACATCATTAGTTATAATCTTTATATATATATAAATTACGTGTCACTTTGTTTGTCCGCGATGGACTCTTAAACTACTTAACCGATTTTATTAAAATATTTCACACCGTATGCAGTTTGATCTAACTTGGGAGATAAGATAACTTATATCTCAATTCATATTCGCAAAATTATTTTATTGCAAACTATTTGTTCAATATCTGACAGTCACAATTATTTATTAGTGCCCAACTATTCCTACAAGATGTAAGTATTCAATAGATGGCACTATTAACACAGATGATGGATGGTCGTTTAATATTAGGTACAATTTGATATCATAGCCACGACGAGTTGCTGAGGCTAAAGTATAAGTTAAATTTGTATTGCAGTAAACGCAGTACGGTGAAAGAGAATGTTCAAACTTTTTTAATTCTTGGTTTTTGCATAGCCGGCCATGTTTTACTCAGTTTTAAATTAAATTCAAGTTATTGAGGTCACTACTCATTTTTACAAATGGCATATATGTTAAAAAGCATGGTGGTATCCATGACTGATATTCCTCTAACTTTCTCTGGTTATAGTCTACTACAATGTAATATAACAAAAACTTGAGCACAGCACCGCGTGGCCAAGTCTGCTAGTAATAATAAATGTTTGGCAGCAGAAACAAATTCTGCTTTAACGAAAACCATCTACATAACTAATTAAACAAAACCACGGCGTCCCTGGGTATGCGATATGCTAGCCCATTGTATATTAATACTGTGTGAAGTACTTAATGAGAACTTATCAAGAAAGTTCATAATTTTCCGCTTCCATATGATGTCTAGTAATCGATTTAAATTAACAGCTTTTGTGTACTGTAAATGGACTCAGCGTAATGTAAGCTTGGTGGCAAGAGACGTGCTGATATATTATCTACCTAGATAATGTCCATCAAGACTGCTACTACCAGTTTTGCAAACATTAGCGAACGATCGTTAATGGGAGGTAAAGAAGAATAGTGGCTTCGGCGTAATTAAAAAAAAGCTACTATCTATTAGTTATATCACACATTTATTTAACTAATTATAAAAACTGTTTTACTTTTAGGACCTGAAGTCAGAAATTGAAAGTACGATTGATCAAGCATTTAATATATTGCACGGAGACATATCGGCACCTCCAGATTTGGAGCTAAGACATCAATATCTCGGGCCAGGATGCGAGAAATCACATGAAGAAAGATTCTTCATATTAGATACATCCGAAGATTTCAATTTATCTGCTAAGCAATAAAGCGATGAAATAATTATTAAGTCCGTATCTCATCTAATTATTAACATATAAATCTTTGAAACTTAAAAACTTGTAGAGTACACATTAAAATTATAGATATTAAAAATAATCGTGACAGAACATTCGAAAATGTATAAAGTAGTAGTGTATGTGTAAAAATTTGCAATATAACTTACTTAATATTATAATAAAAAAACTTAAAACACATATATTATAAAATTAATAAAACTATTGACCTTTTGTGGTTTTGAACTTTGATTTTTTTATCTTTTGTGTAAAATATTAAACAAAATAACACAGAAATCAATAAGCATATAATATTCTACATAAATTGTTACATTATGCGTAACAAAATACATAAAATACCGAAAATCATTAAGGCACATACAAATAATAGATTCAAATGCTCACTGCGCAGTTGGCTGAAAACTTATTTTAAGGCGTTGACGATATTTTACAGGCCAAATAAAAGTAGTCAATAATTTATTATACATTTTTGACATTATTCTTTCTGATATCATTAAAAACAATCAATTCATATTATTGTATACTTATTATGATTTTTTTTATTATTTAGTCTCTTTTATAACAATATCAGCTAGTTTTATTTTTATTGAGCCGAGCGAAGAGAAGCTCTTTCTGGTCAAGTGTGTTTCGTTGCAATATCTCTCCTCCTAAACTATAAGGAAGAGGAGGTTGAAATTTCGAACATAGGTAGAGGACAGTGAAACGGTGGTCTAAGAAAATTTTGTTTCGAAATAGTAATTGTAGTTTTTGATGGTAATTCAAAAACGTCCTATTTCTCGCGCCGACCGTTGACGATATACTAGGTTAGCACGCGTATTTTATTCTGATATAATGTTGCGTACATTTCAGATAAAAATAATACTTGGTTTTAAAACCTAGCGCCACAAATACTTCTGGCCCAATACTTTATTCAACATGTTGAAGTGTCAAAAAAGACAATGGCAAAGGATGGAATATCATGGAAGAAAAAATTGTTTTACAATCGCTATTAAATGCTATGCTAAAGGTCCAAAATTCGAAATATACATATCAGTAATAATACACAAATATCAGTAACATAAAATATTAATACACATATATCAGTCTTCGATATGTTTGCTCTGTACCTGGTATGCATTAACAAGTCCCGTCCTTATTGAAAAGCAGGTTGCGCAAAAGCAAGAAACAATAATAAATATTATTTTAGATAACAAATGTTATAAAGTTTATTAATAGACAGTTAAAACAATACTTATAACCTAAAAATAAAAGTAATTAAAATCTTCCTCTGTGCAATAAACTTAGAATAGACTTACGAAATTAATCGAATAAAAACATAACCTTTGTCTAACTTTAACCAATGGACAATACTATCGTTATCAATTATTTATCGCATGAAAACGTATTATGATAAGTTGCATTATCTAAATAGTTATAAATGCGAATTGTAGTTTCATTACAATTCAAACTTCAGAAGTGTCTACCAACAAACTTTGTGCAACCAATTATAAAGTATAGTAACTCCAAAATGTCTAATTGTCAAGCACTATTACTCTCATCGTCAAATTGTCATGGTTATTCTATGTTGGAGTTTGCTAAAGATGAAATTTGCAATATTTTAAATAAGTGAGTAATGTAGTCATCTGAACATAACTAAAAGAATCTCTATTTTCTTTTTAAAATAACTAAGTAATTTTGAGAACAAAAATATCACTTTTAATTATGTTAAATGTTCGTAATTTTACTTTTGTTATAATATGCTTTTATAATTTGCTTAAAACATATTTTGTTTTGTCTAACCACACATACTTTTTCTCTGTAACTAAATAAAGATAATCATCAGATTATTATCTTCAATAATTTAATTACAAATTACAGAAATAACACAGAAGAAGTAATATTTGTGCCATTTGCACAAAATAATTTTGATGAATATACCAATAAAATAAAAGAAGTTATCCAACCTTGGGGCTACTCAGTAAAAGGTTTACATACATATCCAGATGCTGTTTCTGCTATTAATGCCGCGAAAGCAATCTTTGTAGGAGGTGGAAATACCTTTTTACTTCTTAATAACTTGTACACTCACAATTTGATAAAAACCATTAAGGAGAGAGTACTTTCTGGTAATTTAATATATATAGGGAGCAGCGCTGGTACAAATGTAGCTACAAGGAGTATTCACACTACAAATGATATGCCGATAATATACCCACCATCCTTTGAGGCAATTGGATTAGTGCCTTTTAACATTAATCCACACTACATTGACAAAAGTGATACAGAAACTCACAAAGGTGAAACAAGAGATCAAAGAATTTCCGAGTATATGGACATGCCTCACGCAAAATCTGTTTTAGGACTAAGAGAAGGCTCTATGTTACATATTAATGGTAACTCCCTAACATTAAAAGGAATTGCTGGTGCTGTCCTCTTTCTGAGGTAAGTTATTTTTAATACTAATATTTTTTGGACAAAATATCATGTTAATAATTTTGTATATTATTTAAGTAATGTCAGTAATTGCTGTAATGCATCTACTTGTACCAATACAATGCAATACACAACTTTCAGATATACTACTTAAAACAACTCAATTTTTTTGTTATAAAAGTAAAATACTAATTTGTTTCAGAGGTGAGAAGAAAAAAGATTATTGTGTTGGTGATAATTTGTCATTTTTATTGGAAGAATGCAGTTCCTAAAATATGTCGAAATTTTATTACAGAATTTTACATAGTATTAAGAAATCATACAAGAAAAAATAAAGTTCAAAGTCTTGCCTTGTTTTTCACTTTTTCCACGTAAATGTTTAAGTCACTGAAGTAACTTTCAAGATTTTACAGAAAATATTGGTTCTTGAATTTCATAATTGTACATTACGTCTATCACTTCACATTGCACCACTTAATAAATATTTATTATCGTATTTCTACACTTTCATAATCACATTTTTAAATGATGGTGTCAGTGTTTTTTCCACAAATATAGTTAATTATTCAGAAAAGTTTAGCCCTTTGTAAGGGTACATAACTATTTTGCATTGGGTTGATGTCAGCCAGATACTGTTTCCTGCATCAATAAAGCACGTGCAGCGTGGAATAAAGAAGGTTGTGGCGCAGCGCGAGATTGTCCAGTGCGCTCTACAACTGGCAAATTACACAAATATCTACGTAAAGCTAAATCACGCCTCGCGCTTAAACCACGCGTTATTTCACATCCTGACCCAAACAGAACAGCACGTTGGCGCTTCCTCTTTTCTATAGCCACCTGCAAAAATTTTACTAATTTTAGCGTTAATAAATTTAATACAGACTTTTCGTTTATTATAAAAAATATAATTAGCTTCTTGAAATCAGTGAGTGCAACATAGTTTTGAAACAGTTTTGTATGACAATGGTCTACTTTTTAATACTTTGTACAACTAACCTGAATGGAAGCAACTGGATGAAGAAAATTTACGTCTACTGGTTTTTGTTTATCAATGGTTTGTTCATTACTCTGTCCATTTTGGGCAACAGTCTGATTATCATCAGAATTTGATACTTTTTGAACTTTTTCAATTTCTAGAGTCTCTGCATTTTTATCCAGAACATCCTGCACAATATTTTTCCCAGCCATGTGTATAGACAAACCGAGGCGAGCAAGAACTCGTTCCGGCCTCCAACGATCGCGTGCTCCGCCACTGGAAGGTACTTGCTCGCGACGTCGCGCATCAGCTACTAAACTTGCCCAGTCGACACCCAGAGCATCACCTAACCCAGCTAACATATGAAATGGAAAAATATAGAAATTAAGGAGTAAATATAGTCGCAAAATATGAAAAAGATTTGCAAATTGTAATTAGACTTTTTAGATATTCACAAAATTAATTCAATTTTGTAGTTTTCTAGTCCTTTAAGGTAGGTGGAGCGTATTATAATACCTCTTGTTCTCTCTTCTTCAAGCTCTCCATCAGAGATTTCTTCAAAATCTAAATTAGTAACGTCTTCATCATTGCCCTCTTGTGATTCTTTTTCTTCTCCAGCTCCACTTGTGTCCTGAGACAAAATAATGATTTTGTGATTGTTTTGTTAAATGCTAATTTTGATTTTTCACCTAAAATAAAATAGTTACTACAGCTAAACTACTAAAAATATTATTGCTGTGGTATATAGCTACGATACCAAATAACGCTACATTTTAATTCAGCTTTTGTCTCACGTTATAAAATTTTGCAGAGGCAATTTTTTTTTACATAGTCAAAAAAATATTTAAAAACTGAAATTAAATAATTAAAAACCTGTGTAGAATCCTTTTCGAAACCATCTGTCTTAGAAGTAGCTTCATCAATTGGCTTTTCTACTTGACTGCGTTCGTCCATGTTCTGGTCTAACATCTGTATAACAATAATAAATAATTTAGTAAAAGTTGCATTTTTATTTAATGTTAATTATACACACTTTACTTACATCTTCTCTTTCCAAAATATCATCTGGATCATCACTTATTTCACTGAGATCATCTGGTACTGGTTTATCCTCAGCTTCATTTTCTTCTTGAGTTGAAGCGACAGTAGTAGGTTGTACAGGAGGCAATGTTTCTTTAACTGCAGGTTCTGATTCATTTCGCGGACCACGACGTTTCGTACTATCATTTCTGCCGAGATCCATTCTCATACCACGATTATATTCATCTAGAATAATAGACAATTTTAGTAAATGAATTCTGCAATCTTAATTGTATCAGGAATTACTAAAATCTAACCATGCACACGACCACGATGTGGTCCAGAGGGATGACCTCGATGGTGCCATGCTTCCAAATCAGCATCTTTATCACCCCAATCAGGCATCTAAAATAATTCTTTAATTTATATATGAATAGAATGTGATATAATAAAATACATAAATAAAATACACAACTAAGAAAATATACATGCATACCAATGTGAGGATAAGGACAGCCAAGGAAAATGTGGGAAAGAATAGGACAAAAATTGTTTCTTTTTCGATAATCAATAAGTTCATACTCATAGAGGGTTTTGTAGGAAACTTTTGCCTAGGAAAGAAAAAAGGGAAGTAAACAAACATGATTATTTAACAATGTAAACATATTCAACAAAAATACCTGAGGATCATGCATAGGCCAATGCCGCTCCCGACCCCAATCTCCTGGACCTCTATAATCATCATTGTCCCAATCTTTATGAGGATGCATAAATCCACGATCCCGATCGATAGAACTCGATCGCCCTTCCCAAGAGTGATCACGATGTGGCCGGCGATCATCGTATCCTATGAATGTTATTTAAGAAAAATAAATATAAAAGTTTTAATTTCAATAAAGTGAGACTATAAAAATATTGTTATACACATGAAACATTAGTCCTCAAACTTCTAGGATTTTTTTTTTTTGGATATTGGTATCCACTCGTTCTCCTGTGAAATAGAAGTTAATCAGCGGCGTAGGGCCGGGAGTGGCCAAACACGGAAGGTGCCCGGCCTGTAACCTCTCTTTTTATGTAGCAATGCTCGAGGGCTTCCCCAGAAGCCTCGGCTCGGGCTGCTACTTTATCTATCTAGGATTATGTAAAAGTCATTGTCAAAGAAATTAAGTGCATAAGTAATAAAGTGAAAAGGCATATAGTTTTTCTAAAATTAATTAAACCTACCTATATCAACACCTCGATGATCAGTCATGGTTTCACCATATAGTCTATCTTCATCCTCTGGATAACCACGCGGTGGCCCTGGCAGATCATATCCAGGGTCATAGTGCCTTTCTCTACTTTGTAAATTATAGCCCGGTGACCTTTCGTCTTCTCTGGACACTCCATCAAAACGATCATCTATTCTATCATAATGCTCCATATTATGACCATGCTCATATTGGCGTTCTAGCCCCATTTCGTAATCTCCTGGTTCTCTTTCTAAACTATCCAACCTGTCTCTCTTAGTTGAACGGTCTCTTTCCAATCTTTCTTGTTTTCTTCCACCTCTATCAGAATGAGTGTCTTGTCTATCCTTAGAAGTAGATGAATTTTTGTCATTCTCTAGTGTTCTGTTTGAAATGGCAGCAAGAGCAGCTAGACGTTCTTCTGGACGAGGTAAAAGCCGCTCCATAGGTTTGTTTGGTTTTTCTAAACCTTTATCTGAACCTCCTCTACCACCCAAACCTCTTTCACGGCCCCTACGTTTGTTATCTTCTCTTTTTGCGTCTTTAACTCTTTCTCGCCCCCTGTCTTTTCTATCATGTCTATCTTTATCATCATGTTTATCTTTCCTTCTCTCTAATGATCTATCTTTATGATCACGAGTTCTATCTCTATCTTTACTTACAGATCTTTTTCTGTGTCTTTCAGCACTACCATCTCTTCTTATTTGTTTTTTCGGAGATACAGGTCGACTTCTTTCTGAACTATCTTTTTTTCTTAAATCTTTTGAGTGAGATCCGTGACGACGAGGTGATCTAGATCTGGCTTTTTTAGGAGATCTGCTGCGACCTCTGACACGTTCTCTATCTTTTTCACGATCTTTCTCCCTTTCTTTTTCTTTATCTTTATCTTTGTTTCGATCCCTTTCCTTATCACGATCTCGAGTTGAATGAGGAGTCAAGCTTTTATTTCTTTCTCTTCTTTGAGGTGATTTTGTATGTTTAACAGTATTCTTAGGTACCAGACTCTTAGACGTAATTGGTGGTGTACCCCCAGATTTTTTTCCTGGCGAAAGTGACTTTTTTCCCAGAGTTGCCTTAGTTAACGCCTTCTTTTTATTCATATCAGGTTTCTTCAAACTCTTGTCATCTTTTTTTGCAGAAGTTTTTTTTACCTCACTTTTGTCTCTTTTTAAAGAATCCATTTTAATTAATTTCTTTTTAGGTATTTCACCATCAGATGAGGAACTAGAATTTCTTTTAAGTTTTCCTTTTTTTAGTTTTCTTTTGGTATCTCTAAAATATGATAATTACTTGTAATATAAAAGTTAGTAAAATATTCATGTTTTATTACAAGAGTAATAAAAAAAATCTCTCTGTATAAAATTTATTGACAAAGATTTATTGTAACCTCGACACACACTAGTCACTTAAAATAAGAGCTATTCAAACTACACATTTGCTTCTTAGATCTATAATTATGCTGGAATAAAAATTGTTAAATTAATGCTAAATGATAATAATATAATATCTACAACGCAGCTATATTCTAAAGACTTCAGCATCAATATATATTTTTTTTATGTTTAAGAATATGAAATGACAAGATAATTACATAATATCATACAATTAATTTACATGTAATCAATTTTAAAGAGCCTGAAAAAGTATAAAAAAATTAAAATAAGCAATGCATGAGTATGCATAACTCTATGCAAGATTTGGTTCAAGCTTTTTATTTATTAATCTCAAAACAAAAGTCAAATTGTGATAGTTGGAATCATTTATCTATTGTATATTGTAATTTTTTTTAAATTGTCATAATATCATATTTTTGTATAAACTAGCTAGAAGATTTTAGAAACACAAAAGTATTCCACAATCATATCCATAATCCATATCCACAATCTTTACTCTGTGTAAAAATCCTCAATCTAAAAATTATAATTTCACAAAATAGTCTCTATCATTACTATATCTCAAGCATATTCTATTTTCCTAACAGTTCTTGGTACACAGCCTTAACTCAGTTTATAAAATAGTATAAACTATGTGTTTGAGAAAATTTACCTGCCAGAAGAAGACGACGAAGTTGTACCATCTGACGAAGATGATGAAACGCTAGAAGAACTAGAACTCCGAGAAGATGATGAGCTTGACGCCATTTTCTTTTTATCCTTGCGGGTATCTTTAGTAGAATCCATTTTCAATTGCAATTCTAACTCACGCTGCAATTGTTGCCGTCGTTTTTCTAATACATCAGTGTCAGCGTATTCAAGATCATTTTGATCCCAATTGTCTATTTCTCCTTCAGGGCTACGACCCGTTCTTACTACAACAGTCGAGTGAAGCCTGCTTTTAGGATCATCTTTTATTGAGCGCTTATGATCGCTTTCTTTATTTGCCGCTCGCTGTTTCGACGGACTTATTAATGTATGAGTAGTAGCAAACTTACAGCTTTTGCCGTAAGCGCAACTGCCGTGTTGTGACCACTGCCTACAAAATTCACTTGTTTTTTTACCACTAATACTAGAAGTTTTTTTCGTACCAAGTCGCTCAAAAACACTGGGTCTATTAGATAGGTCCTTTGTTTTCGGTAATTCCACGGTGATTTTTCTTTTTCCTTGTTTTGACATTATAAAGGAAAAACATTGGTCTCACTAAGTTTACAAATGATAGGAACGAACGTTCATTTCTAACCCCGTATACAAGTTTTTTAATTGCTACCACTTGTAAAAATGACATAAAATTTTTAAAAAGCTAAATGATTAAGCACAAATATAAACTTATAACAATTATAACTAAATCGCTTAGATTCGCACAAAAGTATAATACCTATTCAAATAGCAGCCATATTAGTTATTACATACATCCATTACTTATAGAGATGTCTTTCAGTAACGATTTAAAATATCGATCTTTAACAAAGTACAATTTCAAGTCGAAATAATTAGCTTTTAAGTTAGATATTACTATGTTTTTATTTAGACATAAGTAGCGGCCCGAGCCGAGGCTTCTGAGAAAGCCCTCGAGCATTGCTACATAAAAAGGAGGTTACAGGCCGGGTACCTTCCGTGCTCGGCCTCCCCCAGCCCTATGTAGCTGATTATCTTTTTTTTCACAGGAGAACGAGTGGATATCAATATCCAATACAAAAAAATTGACATGAAATTAATACACATCTGTTGGTGAAGTAGAACTAATGAGTAAATTTAAATATTTCATTACATTCCTTATAAATTTGCAATAGAGTTTTAAATATTTTTAATCAAATTGAATTCATACGTCTCGAGTTATCCAAGATATTCAATAAAATTGAAAACTATTGTAACACTACGTAGGACACTTTTTTGAACATAAAAACTTAATGCTGAATATTTTTCATGTTACATGGATAAATTGAGAAGTAAACAACAAATTATTTAATGTTGAAATAGAATGGTACCGATAACCGAAGGTTAATGCAGAAACTCAAACGTCAAGTGAGTAGACCCACCCTCCTCAGAGATTTAACCCTCACACGTCGTTTTTTGGCAACTTCCCAATTCACTTAAAGGAGAATCATGCTCAATCATTCCTCCTCTTAAGCGTCTTGACAACTCTACTCCATTTTTGTTTGCTATCTTTGGATGAAGAGAAGGCCGAGTGCCTCGCCGACAGTTTGGAAGCACAGTGCTCACCCAGCTTTCTCCAGGCAGACCCCGTCCACGTACAGAAAGTGGACGGAGCAGTCGAGAAATGCTCACGGGAGTCCCTTTCAGATGACCTATCCACCGTTACGTGCAATGAGGTTGTGGATGTCACACGTAACCTTCGTCCGCGCAAAGCGCCAGTATCCGATATCATTACCAGTAAGGTTGCCAAATTCCTCACTACCGATATCATCCCTAACGATATCGGTAGTGAGGAATTGCACTATTGGTCCTGATTTTCAATGCGGCTATGATCAACGGATTCTTTCCCACTGAGTGGAAGGACGCTGAGGTCATAGAGTTCTTTAAATCCCACTAAGCCTGCAAACGTCCCGACTTTATATCGACCAATCAGTCTCGTAAAGACTTTCGGTAATATATACGAACGGTTAGTTCTAGCTCGTATTAGGAAGTTCATAGAGGAAGAATCGCTTCCTATCCCAGAACAGTTCGGCTTCCGAGCCAAACATTCCTGCACCCACCAAGTGCACCGCATAACGGGGCACATTCTAGTCGAAAATTACCAGGGGTTCCACACGGGGGCAATATTCCCCGACGTTGCCAAAGCGTTCGTCAAGGTCGGGCATAACGGGCTCATATACAAGTTATACAGTACCGGAATGCCAAATCGTCTTGTACGAATAGTACAAAACTTTTTGTCTAATAGAACATCAAAGTATCGCATCGAAGGGGCTCGCTAAACCACGCGTCCCGTTAGGGCTAGTGTCCCGCAAAGGTCCGTGTTGGGACCAGTCCTATACACACTCCACACCAACGACATTCCACGTGTCAAGGGAGTAAAGTAAGCTCTCTTTGCATACTATACCTGCATCTACACATCGTCCCCTTTGGTCCATGTAATCTGTAGACGTCTCCAGTCCGCAGCCAATGACCTCGGTCATAGATTTAGACAATGGAGAATTGAGAATAATCCAAGCAAGAGCGCGGCAAAGATCTTCTCGAAGGCTATCGTGACCTTTCCCTCTCCCATTTCATTTATGGACACACCAATCCCATGGGTGAATCAAACCAGATACTTAGGTGTCATCCTGGATTACAAACTTAACTTCAAAGCAAAAGCAAGCATGTAGCAAAAGTTCGAAATAAGGCGGCATTTGTTCTTAGCCGCTTTTCCTATAATAGATAGTCACAGCAAAATGTCACTTAGGAACAAAGTAACACTTTACAAAGCTGTTATTTGGCCAGTATTCGCATACGCCAGTGCTTCACGCACGCGGGTCCTACGACGATACGTCGACTACGGCTTATCCAGAATAGGTTCATGCGACTTGCTACGGGAGCACCCTGGTACGTACGCAACGAGGACCTTCACATCGACCTAGATATTCTCACGATAGCCCTGTTCATCAAACGGGCTACCAATAAGTTCTTTGACTCTGCCGTTTCGCACTCGAACCGGTTAATAGTTAACGCCGCGACATATAGACCCAATGCAAAGGATACTTTCAAATGCGTCGTTTTAAGACCTAGAACATTTCTCAAGCTTCCGGAAGACGCGACGAGCGTTAGACAAGTGCATCTTAGCGAATTTAGGACACAAATTAGATCGAGACTAACACATTTCTGGGGCCGCAGGGCCCCGATAATCATGAGAGAAAGGAGCGTTGCTGGAGTTTCTTCCGCCACTTCTTCTGCCAGCGATAACGCCATTCTAAGTGGTAGTATACTTCGAACAGAACCAACCAATCAAATCGAGGTTCGGCCCTCTCGGGCGCTCTGGATTCGAAATGCTAAACGCGTACTGAGCCACAGCCTAAGCCGAGGTCCCCTCTCGGGAGTCCTTGAGCCTACTCACACCACGAAGCGTCCGTCGAAGCTTCAAAAAGTTCAACAGACACCCAGTCCGGTTATAATTAAAAAATAGCGGCACGAGCCGAGGCATCGCCTCGCCTCGAGCTTAGCTACTAAAATAAGAGACTTATGCTAAACACCTTCCGTGCTCTGCCCCGTCTAGTCCGGTGTAGCTCTAGATCTTCACTCACAGGAAAACGAGTGGAAACCAATTCAGTTCGTGTTCGACAGTTATTTTTAATGATTGATCTGTAATATAAAGTCGAAATAATCGATAATGATATTTCAGTTTGCTTCGAAATTTTTATGGTTAATTGCCAATTTAGTTATTTTAACAAAATTATTGTTTCTGTTAAAAAAAAAAACAATTATGTTTCTATTTATTGAATATTTAGGTATACAAAACTAATTAATAGATGTATCCTAAAATAACTTAATGTAGTTTGTTCAAAAGAAAAAAAAAGAGAGATTATATTTTAAGCTTGAAGCGTAGGATTTCTCTTCATAGCTTAATCTTAACAATTTTTTTTATTTAGTTGCTGATTGTATTCTGCTGTCTTTTTACGTTATGATTATTTTCTTATTTATGGTGTCATAATTAATACGAAAATGGAGAGATTAAGTAGATTGCTTATCTGTATAGCATGTAGTATAATTGAGTATTCTTGTAAGCTCTGTGTACACATCTTGACGTTTACAAACGTATAATACTTGATATTCTTGAATCATTGGTAATTTTAAATTAACTTTGGTTTATGTACTGGTAGTATAATAATAATAACTAAACATAACATTCTTACCACTATAGAGAAATATTTAATGCAAAAAAATATAAGTACAAACATAAATAACCAAAATGCCGTTGCTTGATGGAAAAGAAATCGAAATATTTTTTGTAAGTAAACATTTATACATTACAACAAAATTTTTAAATGTTGTTAAAGTTTTCAAACTATAACATTAGAAACCTCTTTTTTTAAGTTTTTAATGATCAATATTTTAGTAATGAAATTATACAATTTCGATAAAATAAAGTAATTTTTATTTGCTGTGTATCTTATTTTACTATTTTTATATTATTGTATAATTGTTACAGAGCGAAGAGGATTTGCCGTATGAAGAAGAAATATTAAGGAACCCCTATTCTGTTAAACATTGGTTGAGATACATTGAACACAAAAAAGGTGCTCCTAAAAATGATTTAAATCTGATTTATGAAAGAGCTTTGAAAGAACTTCCAGGATCGTTTAAGCTGTGGTATAATTATCTTAAATTAAGACGATCTCAGATAAGGGGCCGCTGTATTATAGACCCATGTTACGAAGATGTGAATAATTGTTTTGAAAGGTCATTAGTATTTATGCATAAAATGCCAAGAATTTGGATGGACTATTGCACTTTTCTTACAGATCAATGTAAAATTACTACTACTAGAAAAGCCTTTGATAGTGCTTTAAGAGCCCTACCCATTACACAACATCATAGGATTTGGCCACTTTACTTAATTTTTTTGAAAAAGCATGATATTCCTGAAACTGCAGTTCGAGTTTTTAGAAGATATTTAAAACTATGTCCCGAAGATACTGAAGAGTACATAGATTATTTAATTTCCATTAATAAGCTAGACGAGGCAGCAGTTAAGTTAGGCCATATAGTTAATAATGAAAATTTTCAATCAAAACATGGAAAATCCAACCATCAGTTATGGAATGAGTTATGTGAGCTTATATCAAAGAACCCAGACAAAATACATTCTCTTAATGTAGATGCAATAATAAGAGGTGGACTGCGGAGATATACAGATCAATTGGGTCATTTATGGAACTCTCTTGCCGATTATTATGTGAGAAGCGGTCTTTTTGAAAGAGCAAGAGACATTTATGAAGAAGCTATACAAACTGTTACGACAGTCAGAGATTTTACCCAGGTTTTTGATGCTTATGCACAATTTGAAGAACTTAGTTTAAGTAAGAAAATGGAAGAAATTGCAAAGAAAGCAAATCCTACTGAAGATGATGACATTGACTTAGAATTAAGATTAGCAAGATTTGAATATTTGATGGAGAGAAGACTTTTATTGTTAAACTCTGTTCTTCTTAGACAAAACCCACATAATGTGGCTGAATGGCACAAGAGAGTAAAATTATATGAAGGAAAACCTCATGAAATCATTGACACATACACTGAAGCAGTTCAAACTGTTGACCCAAAACTAGCAGTAGGTAAATTATATACATTGTGGGTTGGTTTTGCAAAATTTTATGAAAGCAATGACCAAATAGAGGATGCAAGGTTGATTTTTGAAAAAGCTACTCAGGTTCATTATGCAAAAGTAGATGATTTGGCATCAGTGTGGTGTGAGTGGGCAGAAATGGAAATAAAACATGAAAATTATGAAGAAGCCTTAAAACTTATGCAAAGAGCTACAATATTGCCAAGCAGAAAGGTTGCCTATCATGATGATAATGAGACAGTACAAATGAGGTTATATAAGTCTTTGAAAGTCTGGTCTATGTATGCAGATCTTGAAGAAAGTTTTGGTACTTATAAATCATGCAAAGCAGTTTATGATCATATAATTGACTTGAAAATAGCGACTCCGCAAATAATAATTAATTATGGGTTGTTTTTAGAAGAACACAATTATTTTGAAGAAGCATTTAGAGCATATGAAAAAGGAATCGCACTTTTTAAATGGCCAAATGTATATGACATTTGGAATACATACTTAACTAAATTTTTAAAAAGATATGGTGGTTCTAAACTAGAACGTGCTAGAGACTTATTTGAACAATGCTTGGAACACTGCCCACCAGAGTTTGCAAAAGCAATATTTTTGCTGTATGCAAAATTAGAGGAAGAGCATGGGTTGGCAAGACATGCAATGGCAGTTTATGAACGTGCAACAACTGCTGTTCTTCCTGAACAAATGTTTGAAATGTTTAATATATACATAAAGAAAGCTGCTGAAATATATGGAGTACCTAAAACTCGTCAGATATATGAAAAGGCTATTGAAACTCTTTCTGAAGACAGAGCAAGAGAAATGTGTATACGATTTGCAGAAATGGAAACTCGATTAGGTGAAATTGACAGAGCAAGAGCTATTTATTCTCATTGCAGTCAAATGTGTGATCCAAGAATAACATCAGAATTTTGGAATACTTGGAAAGAATTTGAAGTGAGACATGGAAATGAAGATACAATGCGGGAAATGCTTCGAATTAAGAGGAGTGTTCAAGCCACATATAATACTCAAGTAAATATGATGTCTGCGCAAATGTTAAGTTCAGCTGCACAAGCTGCAGGTACGGTTTCTGATCTGGCTCCTGGTATAAAGGATGGTATGAGAATGTTAGAGGCAAAAGCTGCTGAAATGGCTGTTCAAAGCAAAGGAGGTAATATTTTGTTTGTGCGTGGCGAAACTCAAGGGCTCAAGGAGAGCGGAGATAAAGTTCTTAATCCAGACGAGATAGATATTGATGAAGAATCTGATAATAGTGGAGATGAAGAAACACCAGTGCAAAAGAAAGAAATACCTGCTGCTGTTTTTGGTGGTCTTATTCCAGAACAAAGTCAATAAAAAGGATTATTTTGAAACAGATATTACAAATAAACTTTATTTAATAATTAAAGCTGGTTTTATTGACCAAATACTATTTACATGAAATTACATAAATCACACTTGATTAATATATCGTAGTAGCTGGCGATGAACTAGTTTTTGTTTTAATATTTAATAATTTGGCAGTATGTTTATCTAAAACTGTTCTAGTAATTATTTGTGTGGATAGTTTGTATAAAGTACCAATGTAGCAAATTTTGAAATAACTGTTTGTGTGAATGCTTGATGGTGGCAAAGATAACCATATTATGCAATGCTTACTGTTGATGTGTATGCTACCTGAAGAATTATATATTTCAGACTCACATCTACTAAACCCCGTGTCCATTTCATTTAAAGATGTAAAAGAGATATAATATCTCTATGAGCTGGCTCTTAGCATGTTTTGTAAAATTTATGTTATTTATGGGAATATACAGGAAATATTGTATTAATATATAGGAATTCTAAAATGATGTTATTTCTTTAAAGCTAAAAATTAGATTTTAAATTAGTGTGTTCACAGTATCTAATTTATGTCAGTTTATGACTTTATTCGTTATTTATGAATAACTGTAGTTTTACAGACTCTGTGGCTTAGTAGTAAAGCACTTTCTTTTTAAAAGGAGGACACCAGTTCCTTTCGGAGGTAAAATCTTGTGAAGCTTCATCAGTAATAGGGTGTTTCAGTTCTCCTAGCTTGCTACCACCATCATATTTTTAATCTGTTATTGTAACTAAATTGTACATATGATATCCAGACTATGGGGCAAACATGTTTCATCACTCACAGTCCCATTATAACTAAGCAACACATGCAATCAAAGTTAAGTATTAAAACAAAAAGTTTTTTCCATCGATTTTTACAAATAGATGACATAGATTTCTTTAAATATTATAAGTTTAAAAAATAATAAATTTTTGTATTATATTCAAGAACTGTTTTACATAGTTTACCTTTTCTAGCAATTATTTTATCTTTATAGGGAATTCTTCCTCTCGTGCTTTTTCGCGATTAGTTAACTGAAATTATTTTTCAATGTTATTTATTATAACTATAACATAGTAAGATGGTATTAAGTTTATGGTATTGCTAATGCACAATTTTTATTCCTGATTAAAAATTACTATCACAAAATAAATTTTTGCTTGGTAGTTAAATTGTAAGCACAGTTATTATGTATTCAAAACAGGCATTCATTAATATTATTAAACTGTACAAAAGAAGTATAAATTAAATAAAATAACATTAGCACATATTGATAAATTAAATAATGTCTCTGGGTGGAGTTATTAGATGTAATGAATTTGAGTACATGTTTTGTTGCTCAGCATAATTTACAATACTGATATCATTATGCACACCACCAAACATGATAAGTTCACCATTTCCTTTTACCAAGGAATACATTACTAATTCTTCAGGAGCTCCATCCATTTCTCCTAATCGAGGACATAACCATGAAACATAATTCATAAAGTTGCCATTTGTTACGGTCGAAATGTCCAGTACATGCATTGTAAGAGTATTTCTCTTTACTTTCTTCACTACAGGTTGCCTGTTCTGATTATCTGGCGGTGGCATATTAGGTTCAAATCTGTTTTCTAAATGTGCTATTTGTCTTTGATTTATCAGATCATTTTCATTTGGTAAATTATTTAATGTGGACTCACAAGCAAATGCAGCCATTCTATATTTATTTGCTTCTTGTAGTTGTCTTACAATTTTCATTCCTTTGTTCTAAAATCAAAAAAGTAATAAGATTGAGTTTTTAATTTATTATGCAGATTATTTGATGCATTTATAAGTTATTGTATAAATATTAATAGTTTGTAACACCACCAGGAATTTTTGCGGTACTTATCTTAGTTAATTTTAATTGTTGTTTTTCATTATGTAATGCAAATACTAATCAGATATTATATAACAAGAAAGAACACTAGAAAATTTATTATTGTAGAAAAAAAATGTATTTTAAGATGAATGTTAGTTTTATTGCTATAATTTACAAAAATTACCTTAATTTTAATTTTTCTCATAACTGAATCATTTTTATTTAGGTCAACGACATTATTACAGTTATTTAAATTAAAGCCAGCAATATGATTTGATTCTAGACTAGCATTTTCATTTGCAATGTTAATTTCTCTTCTTGCTTGTTCATTACTGGGTCCTGCAATAGGCTCATTATTACCAATATTAACAACAGGTGGTTGTCTTGCAATGGGTTGTCTTGGTAGTACTCCACGTCTTCCGTTTATGTTTTGATCTCTATCTAAAGGTCTCTGAAGACTTTGTTCTACCCTTACTGATACAGGGGCATTTTCAGGCCTGTTTAAAGAAGACAATCTCACAGCTGATGTAACTAAAGGTTTGGCACCATTCCAACCATGCCGGCTCCTACTAAGACTTACAACTTTATCACCTACTCTGCAAGCTGGATTGCACCATATGTTAGCTGAAGCCCATTCCTTATTTTTTACAGCAATTTCTTTCCAAGTCCATGTTGGACCACTCATAGTTAAAATCCAACAGTCACTATAGACAAAACGATTGTGCGATGTTTGTACTCCACCTAAAAGCATTACTCTTTCTCCATCCAAAGTAACAAGTGATTGAGCATAACGAGGCGGAGGCCTTGGTTTTGTAGTTGGTTGCTTTCTCCAACAGGAGGTAATGATATCAAACACCCAAACATCATTTGAACATTGTATTTGAAAATTTTGTGCAGCAGTCATGACTAATCCTCCAAATACAACCATTTCATCATCTTTGATACAAGCTGAATGTCCAGCCATGGGTGGTGGTGGATTAGAAGAATTAATAAGCATCCACTTGTTTGTATTTACACAATAAAAATGGATGTCATTAAACATGGTCACATTTTGGTAATATTGTGAAAGAGAAGGACATGTCCATCCACCAAAAACTATTAAAAAGTCTTTATAGGTAACCATTGATGTGTATGCTTTTGGTACAGGATATGTTCCTGTTGCTAAAGGTCTCACCCACAATCTCTTAGATAAATCAAACATCCAAAGATCATTAAATGAAGTAGAATTGGTAGTGCATCCACCAAATATATACATATTATTTTCAAGTATACATGCTGCATGAGAGAACCTTTTTGTTATGGTCGGAACTATATCGGTAGATGTTATATTTTTCCACAAAATGTTAAATTCAGCTATTGCTTTAAGTAACTTAATGGATGTTTTACGAAGGACATCTGAAACATTTTTTTTTAAAAGTTAATGAGAACTTAATATAACTTGATAAAAATTACACAATAGAAGTTATAAAATAACGATCGTAATTAATAAATAAAAATAGAAAGAAAAAGTGAATGTGCCATACTTACTTTGAGCACATCTACTCCATCTTTTACATACAATCATACAATTTTGTAGATCTTTATAGGGAGGCAATATACTTAAAATAAATTCTAAGACTTCATCTGGTAAATCTTCGACTGTAATTAACAAAGATTCTTGGCGCAATGACTGCTGTAATATATCCATTATATACTTTAAATTAATGTATGATTGAAATCACGGTTTATTGAAATTTATCATTTTAGTAAGTGCTTTTTTTTTATTTTATAATAATTAATAACCAATAATTCCAACAATTAAATGCAATATACGTCATGCACCTATTTTAAAACATTGTTGTTCTTGCATATTGAGATTATGACAAACAACTTGTCACGAAATAAATTTTTGCGAATATTTGACATTTCAAGAAGGCAGTTCTAGTGTTCGGTAATGATAAATGAAAAAAATCAAAAACAGTAAAAAAAATCAGTATCAAATAGAAAGTAAATTGTTGAAACAGCTTTGTATAATTATTGGTTTTTAGATTATTGTATATTATTATTTAACTATTGTTGTCTGAATCTAAAACGTGTTTAACAACACTATTGTGTAGGAATAGAAACGTTTTGGAAACCATTGTAAGTTTTATTAGAATCTTTATTTTTTTTATTTAGGGTTCATAATACACGTGATTTAGATTAACTTACTCCTACCAAAATAAAAAATTAAATTTGTTTCAAAAACGATATATATATTTTTTTTCTCTTAAGATTTCTTGAGTTAATTTTGTTTCTGAACGCTTATGTCTCTTTCCCGCGAATGTTTAAACGTAATGAGTTTTAGTCTACTAAAACCTTTAATGTATTAGATTTCTTTAAAAATGTATATTTGAAGTGATATGTGTAATAATAAAAACATATTTACTTTAAAATGTAATACAAAGTTGCGATTGAATATACTTCGGTAAGGTTGCGTCATATGAAGATTTTGACAGATAACCTTAATCAAAATTGTGTATTTACTTATTTGTAAATAGTGCTAAAAGTGGATATTTTTATATTAAACTTTTAATAATGCAACATTTAATTTATGCTAGTCCAATACTTGATAAACTGAAACATTTGCAGCAAGCAATTTCATATAGAATTCAACTTTCTACTTCACAAAAGGTGATTATTTTGTTATTATGATTTTGAAATATTTCACTTTTTGAAATAAATTGTATTACTTACATTTTGTGACTGAAGATAAGATAAAATTAAGAATAATTTGCTAAATATTACTTTGAATAGCATTTCTGGACAGTGCCAGACTGAACAGTAATTTTTAAATTAGCATTTTTTAGCAGCAACCTTGATAATTGAACACTTCTGTTGCTTTTGTTGCTTTATTTTTTTATTAAATCTGTTTTGCACTTTTAGACACTTCACAATCCTACACGTAAGATTTTGTATTTATAACTACTGATCAACAACTGTATAATGGAATAAAAACTTCATAAACAAATCATGTAAGAAATATAAAACACTTCATTTATATCCTAAACTGATCTTTTAGGTTGTACTATGGAGCATAGGTGTAGTTGGTACAAGTACTGTTGTTATTGGAGTGTTATCTAGATATCTAGCCAGAAGACGAGCTAAACCAATTATGAATCCTAGAATACAACGAGCCTTAAATAAGAGAATGTCAAGGATGAGGAGTCCAAATGGAGGTAATGTAAAATTTTATTTATTTATTTATTTAATGAGAAAATTTGACTTTTGATTCTATTTTGAAAATAAGTTGTAATTTAAGAGTAATAATCTATCTTCTTTACTAAAGAATTTGATGACATACAATTTTAATATAAATTTTGGAAAAAAAGTTATTTTAGATAGACGGTTAGTGGGACATTGTTTTTCTTTACAGTAAACTTTATTATTATTAAAGTAATATCATAAATTTATTGTCATTTGTTAGTATTTTATATTGTTATTTTAGGGATTGGATCTACTACTAGCAGTTGCGGCCGTAGCAGCCCCTTGGGATTTAGTGAACGGCAGTCCGTAGCATCAGGGTCTGTTGGTTCTGGAGGAGGTGATGCTGCACCTTTGTCTCCGCAACAATTGGGCGTTATGGGTAAGTGCATAAATAATTTTTTTAAGCTTTCCTTTGATGGGCTTCTGATATTTGTGATTGCATATTCGTTGTTTAGTTTTAACGCCATCTATGAAGGAATAGCCCTGGTTTTCTTTGTACGTTAAATATTAAAATTGTGTGAAGTACAAGAAATCTTTCACTTTTTGTATAGAGTTTCACGTTTATTCAATACGGTAACTGTTTATTTTAGTTTGAATTATTTAGTTTAGAGTACCATGTTGACATGTCTTTAAAACGTTACAATTTAATGGGGTTGTATCATGTTTTTTAAAGCGCCATCTATTGGTGAGCAGCATAACTGTTACAGTTGCTAACTCTATGTTAATATTAATCACATTTAAAAGATGGCATAGGTACATAAAATTCTGTGCTTTATTCCGTAAAAAAAAAAAAAAAGGATTTTTACAACGTAACATAAAAATGTTTCAGCTAATGTTTTGAACTGAATTAAAATTGTGTAAGTATATAATATTATATAAATAAGTTCCTATCATGATAATCTTTTGAAATTGTTTATAAAACTCTGTTGCTTGTATGCATATCTACTACTGTTGGTTATGTTTTTTTGATCAAACGAAACCACGGCACACAGCGCTCTTCGCCTTGGAACATAGCATTTTATGACGTTACATCAGTAACTTCGGTAGAAAGCTACAATACCCTTCAAGCCAAAATATTATACTGTTTGACTCAAATGTGTGCAATTTTCAAATTGGTTATTGTGATTTGCTTGCTATCGGCACGCCGTTAGGTTAAATACTTTCGAACGACATTGCGCACTTATAGTACGAAATCGAAATTGTTTTAAAAAAAAAAAACTTTTTTTATGTAATATTGCTTGTTAGCAATTTTTTTTAAAATATTAGAATTTATGGAAGAGTATATAGAATAAAATATCAATATATTCTAATTTTTGTTTTATCTCGTCATTTGAATTACTTACTAATTTGGAACTGCTCAGTGTGTGGCTCGTTGGTCTAGGGGTATGATTCTCGCTTTGGGTGCGAGAGGTCCCGGGTTCAAATCCCGGACGAGCCCAAGGAAATTTTTATTTTATTAGTAAACTTTAATTCATCTCTTTTATAAAATATGAAATACCACTGATTTTAAATACACTTTCTGTTTTTTTTTTTATGGAATATTTTAATACGACACTTTAACTGTATTACAATAATGTTCGCACATTACTGTTAGAGCTGCATCGGTATCTACCTAGACGGTTTCCGTTAACAAGGACCTACCATTAGAAAATTTGTATATAAAGAATATATTGTATAGAAAGTCGAAAAGACTTTCTATACAATTTATTCTTTTGGTTAAGGAAAATGAAACCGTATCCTTGCTATACGCATATACAATATGACCCATTTTAAAACAATAGATCACAGCACAGTAAGGTCTCATGGGGTTGGAAGGTTTGTTTTGCTTTCTTAGCACGTTCTCCGCGACCCACTAACACGACGCTGAGATGAATCGCAAAGTTACGACCTGTATATATGCCCTTGTATATGTATGTCTATTGAAACATGTCCCCTGTATACATTTTTATTTATATGTATCGATTGACGAATAGATTTTGAGCTGTTAGGTCTCTAAAAGGTAAAGTCATCATTAATCTGCAGTCTGCAAACATTATTGTGTTCCAGTTTGATGGCAATTGTAGTCAGTGCGATCTGTACTGCATTTAAACTTACAAATAAATTATTAAAACCGTTTGTTTTTCCTTGGTTTAAAAGAACGTGTTATAGACATTTCATTAATGTTATTAATATAAGAAATATTAATATTTGTTATTTAACATACACGGACATTAACTACGAGTATTTGAATATTATTTGTAGCGGCTCGTTGGTCTAGGGGTATGATTTTCGCTTAGGGTGCGAGAGGTCCCGGGTTCAAATCCCGGACGAGCCCAAACTTTTTCCAATTTTTTAACAAAATTGTCAAAGTAATTGAATATAAATATTTTTATTCTTTTTTAAAAAAGTTATTTGTAATAGGTGTTTATTATTATATATGCAAATAGTATACTTTTCCAAAGTGTGATAATCAATTAATGTATTTTCTAAAGTAACATAAATAGAGTATTAGAATAAAGTAAATGTTAATTACATTCTTTTTTGAATTGACATGTACCGTTTAAACTCGTTCAACGGATACTTTGTAACCGTGTTAGTGCACTTGATTCAACTTGATACACAAATTGAATGCCACACGCGAATAGGTGATATTCGAAGTGACTCCACACCCTTCGTTAGGAGGCGCTGCAATGCTTTTACCCTTCCCTAGTCGGTAATAATTAAAGCTCTTCCAGTCGCGTTGCTTTGAGCTAGACTCAGCTGAAAGGTCGCCACAAAGGGCGGGGGAGTCGCTGGTGAAGGGACCATTTCCTATTTATGTCTGTCCCGAAGCATTCGCTTAGTGTAAGAAAGACAGTTCTAAAGGTGAATTTTATAGTGATAAATGATACGGGTATTAGATGAATGCTTATACGTATGCATATACAATGAATAAAATTTAATCCCAACTTTATTTCGAGACGATTTATAAAATTTATTCGAGTCTTTCTACTTACTAAAACAATTACTTTTTTATACAGCTATTTTACGACCAAGCTTTTTATATGAATTCTTAACTAACGGATATTCTGCGGACGTTTCCGGTCAACTTTTAATTAATAGATATTTTTTATTCGACGAAGCTAAGATATATACTGTACTATAATGTGTTTGTCGACTTAAGAAGTACGATGTTTTGTACAAGTTTAGTAACTTTTAATTTGTAATATTTGTAAACTACAGTTTAGCGGAAGAAATAGCTGCGATGGTACTAACCTAGACTGTCTCCAGCATAGAGACTTACAAATGAAATCTCTGATTATTAGCGAGAAGTTTTATACATATGTATAATTATAAAGATATCTACTTGAGATCAAAGAACATCAATGTATATTATATAACAATGAAATATGACATTCCTTCGTAAGTTCTGCTTCAATATTCTACGTCGTAGTGTCGTTAAATCCATCTGACGGCCGTTATAAATAATCCAAATGATAACATCTCAGTAACATAAGATTTTATCAAACTTGTATACCGTTACATTGCATTCTCATTGTAGAATGTTTTGTATAGTTTTTAAGATTTCGGCTGTATTTTCTAGAAACAACAATTTATTTATTCAATAAAATTTTTACATAGCAATCATTATATACCACGATTGTGAATGTATGAAACTACGATATCTGGACTTCCTTAATATAGTTATTACAATCTTTGTTATGTTGTGCAACATAAAGATCTCTAATTAATTTTGAAGTCTAGACATTGTAGTTTGTTTGTCAGCAAGGTGTTTTGAACCCATCGGCCTAGATTTACAGTATGAGGGTGATCATTGGCCTAATAAATAGAAAGTAGTCTTTACGTAATAAAGTAATTGAGATTTTTTTATAATTTGGTTTTTATTCATTTGGTTTTCTTATTTTTTTCATGGTTGCAAAATTAATGAAGCGTTTTCTCGATTTTTTTCAATTATGTTTGTCTGTTTGAACACAGCTTCATCGGAAATACTGAATAAACTGGCTTAAAATTATAAAAGATGTTACGTAGATTATTCTATTAAAAGAGGAGAAGAAAAACATGGAGTAGTATTGGATGAAAAGAAGAATGAGGAGTTGGATAAGAGTATATCTTACAAAGGACAAAAAAGCGTTATTCCGAATATCTTGCCTAGATATGTGCATGTATTACCCACAATTCTATTTTTTCTTTGAGTTGCAATATTCAACATATAACTGGTATATCTAATTCATGTGTATTTTCTATTTTGATTGCATTTAAAATGTAAATGCTAGAAAATAAGTAATAATACTCTACGGGCTCATACTGTACCTGTTTTATAATTCCATTTCCTAAGGTAAATCAAAAGCCAACGCTTTGAACTTTACTTGAGGCAATTCTAGCAGAATACCTTCTAATAATATTAAGAACGACAACATTCGTAATATCTGTGACATTTATTCAATATGTAAATTCAAAATATATATGTATACTCATATATATTGATATGTTTTAACTAATTACAGTGACTTGGATTGTTGACATCGGAAGAACAAACTTCAACATTTTCAGTTTACTTTAGGTAGAGGACGAATGAAAACAGTTTTTATTTATAGTGCATTTTTTATTTATTTAAGTCATTAATGATAAATTATTAGTACCGTGATTTTATATGCTATAAGAAAGGAAGTAGAGGCGAGACGGTTTGCTAAACAACGAGGGTCTAACATGCGAAAGACCCATTTTATCTTTTAACCTTTCTTTTTTACGACCGACTGTTTCGTTTGTAAATTGTCCTAAAAATATGAGCAGTTTTAAAACCGTATCAAATGGCGAACGTGCTGTTTGATAAAGATTGTGTCATTCATTAATATATCAAAAATTATATTAAAAGAAGTTATGTTTGAGTTTTAGATGAGAAATTCTCGTAGTGTACGAAAATTTCCGAATCCGTTTTTTGAATATATAGAATATTTCATTCGTTTCGATGGTCCAAAGAAAATAATGATTATATTCGTACACGATTAATATAGCTATTATGATTAATAAAGTCGCTTAAACAAATATCGCAGGTGATTTAAATAAAAAAAATCATCTATTTCAATTACAAGTTTAATGAATCAAAACAAACTTACGTGGAACATCACAATTATGCTTCGCAAAATAATATTGATATCGAAGGTATTGTTTTATTTTTTCACGTACATAAGTTTAGAATGTTTACATAACAACAGACGCCTTAACATTACGGCAAAGTTTCTACCTACCAGGAAAGACAAGCATATACCCTAATATCAAATGTAAATGAGTTTTAGATTATTTTTATGTATACAAATATTTGACAAATTTATTTTAATTTTTTTAACGAAAAAGGTTACTTGAAAAATGTGGTCACTGATATTCTATATTTGATAGGTACAATAAATAAAATTCATCATTACTTTGCATATAGAAACAAAACCTTAAAAAACCTTATACAATAAATATACTTCTAGGTGGGATTTATCTTTTCATAATTATGTGATTTTTTTTAATTAAAGTTTAAATCTAACATGAAACGCTAAATCCTAGTTTGTGACGAAATACTGAAAATTGTTGTTTGAATGATTAACTACGAAATAATTAATTTGATGATTTATAATTTAAAAATGATTGCTAGGCTTAATTGTAGAGCGAACACTTACATAGTATGCCCATATAAAAATATCATTCATTTATACATATCGTCTGAACACCGCTAAGCATTACAATTTACACTAATATAAATATTTTCACATGAAACGTCTTCAGTGTTTCTTTGATGTTATTAAAGCGGAAGGATAGAAGAAGAAATGGATATTTGATTTTAATATTCTCTGTATAACTACTACTTTGGCAAAACTAACAATGTCACACTTGCGATTAACCGAGAGACGTTCCATGTATTATAGAATAATTCTACACTTAACTAAAGCTAAATAAATATCCATTAACGTTGTAAGCTTTTAAATAGTAATATCTTTTTAATTCTGATATTTAAACTCTCCTTGCTTAAAACTAAAAATAACGAATAAAATAACTATAATTATGAGGGAGGTATTGGGCAAATACGCTTGTTGTACCAAGTTTTTACTCAATATGTGTTCTTGAAATATCTATAGGAATTATTTTTAAAATTTGCTAATCAGAATTTAGACGTTCAAGTTTCAACTTTAGTAAGTGCTGGCTGGATTGCTATTGTTTTTAACGAACTTTTTCATAAAGTCGGTACACATTCATCTTTCAGATTATAACCTATATATGTCTGTGTGTATCTTTAATATATTGTGTATTGGTAACAGTGACTTAATTCATCATTCCTTTTCACGATTTTCACCAACATTAACATTTGTGACGTTCGGATGTCATCGTCGCTCTGCGACTTCCGTAACCTTAACTATATACATAATTTATTTACATTCATCTGTTCAAATTTAGCTCAATAATTTACATATTGGAATGAAATTATTCAACAGGAATGTTAAGAAAACAAAAAAAAATCTATGTACAAATCTACCCAAACGAGGTACTTCCTATAACATAAAACAACAGCATTAAGCCTGGATGACAGTTACTACAAACTTCAAAGCAACTATTTCAGTTGTATTATTTTTTTAATTGTATATAACAAATACTGTGTTCTCGACATTTGTACGTTTAAACTAAAAGCGCAAATATTGGGATGAACAAAGATAAGGTGATCATTTGGGTTGCGGCTGCGTTAGGCTTGCTTCCTAAACCACCTACCACCGAACGACTTATGTTATCTTCTTTTGCGGAAGTTGCCTTTACCATACCCTCACTACTGTCTCCCAACATATCGCTGCTATCAAGTTCTCCTGAATTAAGTTTCTTCATGGGACTAGCAATATCGTTTTCTTCTGGTGCAGGCTCAGCTGTTTGTGGTGGTGGAGTTGTTGTAGTCGTGGTGGTCGTTGTTGTGGTAGTTGTGGTCGTCGGCACCAAAGTATTATTCGATACGTAATATATTTCACCGTATACCGCTTCAACTTCTACAGTATTTTCGATTCGTTCACCTCGCATTGGCCGCGACCGGGAATCGTTTTCTTTGTAATAAGTTATCAACTTACCAGTATACTGCACATCTTTATTTGTGTCGTTACCTCTGAACGTAACATTGCTTGCGGTGCCTGGCTCTAGATATTTCTCTAGTTTATAAAGTTCCTTCCTTTCCTCCGTGTATGGATTAGCCCATTCGAGTTGTGGGAGTACAGTTCCATCGCCGAGTACTATAGTAGTGTTTAAACCAATAGCTATTCCATGGCCATGGCCCCAGGACAAACTGTAATTATACTTGTACTCTATTTCTGTAGTGACCGTTGCTCCAGTTTCCCCATCATTTCGTAAAATACGTTCTTCAAAAACTTGTGGATCGGTTTGTCGAATATGCTCAGTACCGGGATCCATGTGAACGTTTTCTATTTTGTAACTGATAGGTTCTATTTCAATAAGTATTTCTCCATTATTTTCAACTAATTCGTTATTTTGATCGTCGAATGTGATCAAATGGCCAATAGTGCTCTCATAATTTATTCTGCCGATATAGTGCGAGTATGCGGTGCCTGCCTTCATACGACCAATGAAAACCGTATCAAGAGAAGATTCAATAGTGACAGCGCCGCTTGGTTTCGAATGGTACTTGGCCCACGGTTTCCAAATCAACAACGACGCATTCTCAATGTTTTCGAGGACTTCGAATATTTCGTAGGTCTTAGTTCCGGCAACAGCACAAGATTTATAGTCGGGCCTCAACTGGCCCAGAAGCATGTCGCCTTCGTGACGTGAGCGACAAAGGTAAATTGGCCCTGAAACAAAGAAGCCTATAAATCTTAATTCAAAATCTTCAATCGGAAGCGTACAGGTAAACAATTTTTGAAATGGACACATATTTATAATGCATTCTGAGGGTTTTTTTATCGAAGAAAAGACCCTTATTGTGGCCACATGTCTGTCCGTCCGTGTTTGACATTTTGTTGTGACATCATTCAAATAGCAAATCGAATCTATATATTTTTTAAAAATAATATACAGAAATTCATTATAAATTATTAATTTTATTATCAATCCCCTTTGCTATTTGCAGAGCAATACTTCTTAACTTGTTTAGCGGTATTGTAGTTTAATGGTAAAGTTATATCTTAGAAATAAATCAAAATATCATGAAATCATGAATGACAGAATTTGTCAAATTACCATTAATGTATTCTAATGCAAGTATGTAAAGGTTCAATAAAATAAACATGTTACCTTGAGAAGTATCAGCTCCGACGACGTAGTTTTCCATTGCCTCTTTTTTCAAGGTCGTCCATTTAAGCGTGCTCGATGTTACTATCTGTTTCAATTCCGCGTTATACAGGCCAACTCCTGCATCAGAATGGGCTGGTACAGCCAACATGGACACCATTAACACCATCCACCATCCTCGCGCATAACTTCGTATCTCCTTCATGCTTTGAACCTGTTAGACAAGCAAAGTTATTTTATAATAATTGTAATAATACATACATGTTCAAAGAATATTCATCATTACTGGATCAATGTAGCTGGAAAAAATTATCAGTTTATAATAATATTTGTATTTTGTATTAAATTATACAATAATATTTCCATTGACATTTTCTTTATCTACATCGCCCCCTCAGTAATAAATTCTAAATTAACTCCGTTGTATTACCATTCCAAGTACATAAGGGGAGTGTCTCAGGCTACATCAGGTTCAAAATATAACGAATTTGACTATTAATACCAAAATCTTTCATGTTTTGCATTTAGGAACGTATGAAAATCATTGTTTACCTGATAATAATCTTATCTACTGTATAGCAACTGAAATAGACACTAATAATTCCTTTTTAGACATTAGGTGTTCCGCAATAAAGACAACAATTTGAGATCCATTTTTATGTCACCCATTAAAGAATATCTTTAAATAGTGAAAACATTGGTTATACATGTTTTTAGTTTTCATGTTGAAATAATATAAAAAATATCTTCATGACATGACAGGCAATTCATGGCGCCTGAAGCAATCGATTTAATTGGCCCAATTATTAGCAACACAACAGTAATTATTTCAATTAATCTTTTTCTTCGCACATACTATACGTTATGCAACAGAATGTTTAAAAGTATTATCAAGGTTTTACATTCCAATGTACGACATGAGTTATTACAATGACAGATATTACAAAGCAAAAATATTTATAATCATAAATAACAAAGACCGACAGGTTTAAAATAAAGATCTGTTCTTATTTAAATTGAGCAAGGTTATATTTCTTAACTCTTATATTATATCGCCTTAAAATAATCCTGATTGACTGCTATAAATAATATTTGTTTCTTGTGATACAAATCGATAATACTCCGAGTTATAATAAATGACAACAGCACAGATGGATGGTGCGACTGTACATTCTTCCGATGAAATATTTGTATTAATAGTTTAATAATGGCATTCCTCCTTAAAACAATAAATAATTATATTGCTATTTCACTTATTTATAGTCTAATTCGTGTCGCCTATTAAAAGAACGCTTTGTCGTTTCGGTTAATATTTTGGGACAACCTCCAATATCTTGTCCCAAGGTAACGAGTGCAAGGACGATGGGCAGAAATTGATTTGAGTCTTGGATACAACGGAATATCGATAGCTGAATCTATAAACGATATATTAAAATAAAACGATTAGTTATGTTAAAAATACAAAATCAAAGCCGTATGTCTAATAGCTATTTTTAGAGAAGCAATAACTCATCATTAATATTATTGGAGTAAATTAAATTTAAAAAGTTCAATTGGGGATTGACACGACTCATTTGTCACCACAAATCCCGTCGCTTCGTCCGCCTGTTATACGATTTAACGGTAATATTTTAGTTGGACGAAAATCTCTCCCAATGTCATACATCTGGCACGACTACAACCAACTCGTAGATTATGAACGGTTATTTTTAATAAATTACGTAAACGGGCCCATTCATGGTATAAGTTAAATAAACGTTTGTTTATTTTTAAAATGTTTCATTACGTCATCCACTCGGGTCACGTTAGTATCTGTCATAGGTTATCTATACAAAAAGCGGTTTGTCTTCGAGTACAATCGGCGATATTATTCGTTAAACCATCGCGTATTTAATCTGTTCCTCTTTTGCTAACTTTGTTTAAGTTTTTAACACAGTCCGTAATACTTTGATAACGTTTATTTTTTTTATTCAACGCATTCTTTCCTTACAGCAAATGTATGCAAAATCTCGTTGCACAGATTGCTAACAGATGCTATTTTTGATTGATGATGCCAAGTGATACGAATGTACATAATAACGAGGCGCCAGTATGTTACATTGCAGCACTTTGTGCTCTTTGCCTTGAGACATAAATGTTAAGTATCATTACCACAGTAATTTCCTCTTAGGTATCGGTGTTAATAAATAGTAAGCTTCAAGCTTTTCTGTTGGTATGTCAAGTACGTCAAATATAAAAATGAATATTTGTCTGTATGTCATCGATGAACTCAAAAACTACGGGACCGATTATTATGAAAATTGGTATATATATCATTTTACACAGAGGACACGAATATGACATTTTGAATGTTTGTACATTGATTTTTATTTAAAATTATTTTTCTTAGATTTATTTTAGCTAGTTAAAGCTAGTTGTTTAAATGTTTTAAAGTGTCCGTATAAATGAACTATCTATATTATCAAAATTGTATCAGACTACTTAGGTAACATATTTGTTTAATTATTGAAACTTTTTGTTCTGTTTGAACTTTAATACAAATACCAAACTTTATATCCTCGAGAAAGGTTTTGGAATGTTTGTTAGTGGATTGGCAAAAGCAAATATCTCTTGTAGTTTGCATAGTTGATTTCGATTTTCCACCCTCGCGTATTTCTTCAGGAACAATGGGTTCCTCCGGCTAGCACTTGTCTAGCACTCGATGCGACGAGGGGAAACACCACTCAGAACAAAACAGGAACACCTCCCGTCTGAGCTTCCACACTTATTGCCATCGCATTGCCTATTCAACTAAAGCAACGCTCTTCGTATGTACGAGTTAATGTTTGTGGTGAGAGATAAATTGGAAAAAATTGAGGGTGGATTTTTTGTAATGGATAATGGCTGTTGTCTGTACATACAACCTGAGATACATGTACAGCGAAATAATCTTTGATGATATGACTAATGTCAAACAATATTGTCTCTACTATTTAATAATAGTAGCGACAATATTGTTATTTTGTATTATTAACATTATCGTTAAGGTAATAAACGATATTAATTCTCCGAGTCGAAGGTTGTTTGAATACATGTTATGGGTACTAATTCGCAGTCTTTTATATGATTGCGTCATTCTCAACAGTAATGACCATTATCGTAATAAATTATAAGTGGAAACTTTTATTATTTGTTTGTATCATTAGACGATCCACCGTTGAACATGGATTTCCCTATAAATCTCCAAATTGATTAGTACTCCAAAAGAACACAAAAATTGACATCGTATATGATGTATCTTTAAAATTTTATAACTTGTCCTATAATTAAAATTAAAGTTCAACTTCTCAGTCGATTCCATTTTGTTCGTCTCGTATTATTTGCGCCGGAGAGTTTATTTGCATGTTATTATAAATAGACAGACATTTGACATTTGAAGGGCTTTTCATACCTCGATAAGCTGTATGGTTAATATGTAATATGCTACGTTTATTAATAGGATTATGAGATGACCTTTAAATTTTATTGACATACATTTACTTATTAGTAATTATTGTATGTTTTGATTATTAAGACTGATGCCATCGATGGTTGATAACTACGACATATAATTTTAACAAATGTATGATTATTACAAACCTTGCCATAGATAAGTATATAACTAAATAATAAATGATATCTAACTAAAATAAATAAAAAATTGTTGCTAAATTTGCAACATTGGTGTGTGTAGAGATGGTGTAATATAATAAATTCATCTTCCTGTACGATTTCGTCATCAACGACTTATTTTTATCAATACGACCTTTTCATGAACACAGATTATGTCATCCCGTTTAAATGGCGAAAGCGACGGGCCAAATAAAAATATTCTCAGTAATAAAGATCGTTAAAAATAATATACAGCGAGAATTGTCAGTGAACTAGAATATATTTTCACAACCATGGCGGATGATTACGACTAAAGATATCAATATAAACTAAACTTCGTAATAATATTTCGCTTTTAAATTTATTGACCATAAATGACCCTGCGTCATACGTCTAGTAATAGACGTAGATATGCAGGTCATACTGGCGCCATTATAAGGGCTCAATGTCTGATGATAAACTCGATGCACATTATATGAATACGTACAAAGTCATTTATCTCTTATTGTTCCATCGTCTGTCAGGAACAGGGTTAAGCTTTTAACTGTCTCGTATTCCTTAAACGTAAGCATTAATACATTTATCCTTTTAATACTTAATCTGACTTTTGCTAGCAATTTTATATATATAACATAAAAGACATTATTTATAATAAATAAATTACAAGTCGATCAATTTTATTTGCCCCGTGAAGTTTCAAGTACCACGTCGTCACACATTTGTATAAACATCAATAAAAACTTTTTCACTATATTTTAAGAATAATATCTCTATTTTAGAATTTGTAGTTAAGATGCGCTGACATTGATTTTATGGATCTCCCATTTTGATATCATATTTTATAATATGTTCAACAAAGGATGTATCCATTCAGTTTATTTAATATTTTGTTAATTTAAATTCACTTAAAAATATCGGCGTATGCACTTAGCATCATTCATGAACGTAATAACACTTGACCCCTGTTAACTTCGCATTCTGTTTGTATCAATGGCCCAAATCTGAAATCTGAACAAGCTTTTAATTTTTTCAAGGTAGACCTATGAACAAATCGGGTGATTTTTTATCTATTGCCTGAATTAGCCCAGAATAAATAACTCTGTTATATGCAAACACTCTGTAATATTATTTAAATTAAATTCCGTATATCCTATGTACTAAAACAGTATTTTTTATAAAAGAAAAAAAAATTGCATTTATAGCATAATATTGTGAAAATATAATATGACGAATATTTCGAAGAGATTTTCCGAATAATTTCTATTTTTATTAAAGTCTCCATAAACTATATTGTTTTAAATTTTAACTTTATACTACTTTATGAAAATATATTACATATAATGTGTAAATTTATAACGATTGCATTTTATTGACATGTTTGATTGCATACTTATGTCGATTTATAGCGAATTTTCACGATTCTATTAATTGCAATAGTCTTAATAGCAATATATATAGCTGATGATGTAGTAAAATTTTAATTATATTTTGATTCTCTATGAATACGGAATATAGTGCGGTGATGGAAGGTTGTGCCTGTCTGAGAGGCAATTATCGTGTAATAGCTTTGTTATCGAACGCCTTCCTATCATGATTGCTAATGAAACAAGATGGTGCTCCACTTTCTCTATACCGTTGTACTACGCGTCACGTTCAATATTTTTACTAAAAAATCAACTCATTATAATATAATGGGCGTATCATTAATGAGGACCGGAACTATGTTGAAATACTTATGAACTTTAGATCAAACATAAAGGTATTTATCTATTTTATTTACGTATTCGGATTTCTCCGTACAGCCTGCGTTTGAAGAATATAATCTAACTCACAATTCATTATATATATACACTATATACAAGATAAATCAAAACAGCCTTAACCTTTAAGTTAGAGAAGTTAAAGTTTTTTTCACCAAAATATGAAACGAAGAGAACGTTAAATTGATGCTCAGTGAAACGCCAGTTATGATGATATACACAGCACCATATTGTTTTCGTCGTTTTAAAATATCAGCTGATAATCGACGTTAACTCAGTACTTTTACTAGCCTACAAAGAATTTCCAATTGATATAAAGTAATGGAATCTATCACACTTCTATCATTTCCCAAGAAAGTTGTTACACAACGACGAGACGACCAATCTGTCAAGAGTGTAACGACTAAGAAGTAGACTATTTGCACACTACCGTTTGTCCGTGGAAATAGCTGCTATGGGACCTATCTATATAGTTGTTGTTGGAAACCTATTTATAATTAATGAAAAAAACATTTTAATTTGTATACTTAGACAGTAATTCCTTAAATAGCAAAGGGTGTTGCAATAAGAACATCCGTTATGAAATCCGCAGTTGATAATACTTGGCCGGTGCTCAATAACAATGCATTGGGTCGATCGCGTTGGTAATTTTTTGCGGTACAGTAAATTGCTTTTCCCCGGCGCCATCGCCTCTGATGTACCGGTGCTAACTGTTCATAAATCTATTTGTAGACCTCTTGAGCTTTTAGTTTTATTCTATCCGTTTCACAGCGTTTTATTACCAATGCTCTAGTTTTGACAATTGAGTCGTTACCGCAAAAATTTCAGCAAGTTCAAATAGATCCGCCAGTCTGTTTAAATTGATGCTTAATTACACTAAAACTGCAATGGAAAGTATAAAGAAAAATATCGAAATAGAGTAATTATTTATTTTTGGCGACTCTTCATTACAATCTATACTCATGGTAAGAAAAACGATTACTTAGTAAATTAGTTAACTTGAATGTTCTGGATTAACATTTAATTAATGGAAAGTTGTATGTTGCATGATTGAATGATTTTATTTGACTATATTTATACGTGTGGAGCGATTGTTATCAGCTGGTAGTCGCTGATGGTGACATGGCTAAGTCACGGGTTGCTGCGCACGCGCACTGGCGCATGAACCAGCTGATACTGTGGGAATAACGCGTGCGTGGATTTTATTAGCTGTACATTTATTTACCTGTTGTGAAACCTTGTGCTTTATGATTCTTTGCAACATTTTTTTTAAATTGCCCACCTTATTTGGTAACTTGTATCTAATTATGTACGTTTGAGTATTTACCGATTCGGAATTATAGTTCGCCAAGAAAAACGTGCTGGAGATTTTCTCAGAGACTATCTAAGTAGGTACCATCAGAGCTACTTCTGTCATCCAACAGTAGTGAGCAAACATTACTCTGTTCCTGGATGAAGAGTATTATAGCTCTCCAGCCTCCTGCAGGTTATACGGACGGAATCTTAGAGGAGGATACGCGGTCTAACCTCTAATTGACTCTTCGTACACCTTGACTCCCCACAAATTACTTATTCTCTTTCCTTGACCTGATACTTCCATTCTCCGCATTTGAGGTTAGACAGACAAACACACCGATAACTTAAAACGACTTTACCATCTCCCATAAATTACTGGTACATCGAGCCATTTATTAGCATGGTTTGTCGGAAGGTAACGAGCTCATTACTGTACAGTGTATATCATCACAACTAACGCCACGTTATTATGAACAGGTATATATATCACTTATCATTAAGCGTTTCCCTCGTCTTGTTAATTCGTAGAATAAAAATAATGGTATATTGAACAATTTGTCGATCGTATGAAAATCAGTTTCATAACATTTTCGTAATATTAATCATCTAGTTAAAACAAAGTTCGAATGAATGTCACCTGTAACCGAAATCGATCCGACCATCATCAAATGGTAATATTTAGGTTCAATGATATAGTTAACTGAAGACGAACTGTAAGTAACTACATTCCTAATCACTTAATATCCTCAAGACAGACGGATGCGGGTTTGCTCGACAATTTATCGGTTAAATTGTCGATCTTAGAAATGTAAGGGATAACATTTTTAATAAAACTTGTCATATTTAGATAACGTTTATGTGCTCTGTGAAAAAATCAGTGATAGTTTAATATCGTTACACATGAATCACGAGGCGATTAGAGTTTCTAATGAAAAAACCTCAACTTTTAACCGTGACCTAGGTCATCGTATGAATTATAAACCTAATAATTGCGTGTACCGTGTCAAGCGTTGGTAGCGAAAACCGGGTATTTAGTTAAAGCGTATAGAAACATTAATTGACTGTCTACGACGAGAACTAGTCGCCTGCAGTCATCACGCAATCGTATACCCGTGCCCCACATATTCCCTGTCATAATGTTAATCCATTAAAGTAATTACTAACAGTTTTACATATACTAACGTAAAAAGAAATATGGCTTTAACACCTATGACTTAATTTGAGTGTTGAAAGTTGACCCGAATGTACAGAAATAATTTGGGTTAATCCTTTTGAGGGTCATCCTAAATGTAAATTAGGAACATATTTATGATTTACAATAAACTAATTTAGACTGTTGGAATTTATTGTTTAAATGCAAATATTACTATAAATTCAAATCGAGCTTTTTTAATTATTCGCGATAGATTGATATCTTGTAAAGTTATTTTTTTTTATTGTTAACCATATGGGAAATCTATGGAACATAACAGTTAATTATTGATGTACTTTTGCTATCTCATTATTCATAGTTTATAAAACGCGATGTAGTATGTACCTGTAATTGGGACATTAATGTCACATTCAGCATCTCACACAGCGCGTGACGCTGTCGACAGATTCGCAGTACAAAAACATTGACTATAATATCCGCGTGAAACTTCCATGAATCCGCAACATTGTCATAAATTCACTGTTACATTGTTACATTTATAAAGCGTCAACGACCAGAATCGGATAATAATAAATGGCCACCGTTCACCGTAGACAAAGTGATGCTGTAAATCAAGCGAACGACTAATTAACTATTGAAACGGATCGGAGATACCGGCACCATCGCACCTGCGGTAATCACCACACCTCTGGACTACTTGCGGAGGCAGCAATTTGCACTTAGCTAAATTACACATCCAATGATTTATTTGCATAGCATTCTTAACACGATACTTAAACATGCGTATTAAGTTGTGCGGAAGTAATAATTCACGTGTAAACGTGTAAGCGATAAACTGTCTCTGAACAGTGGACACAGTCGTACGCTGTCTTTTTTAGTTTGTATGTATTTGTTGGAAATTAAATCAGGAATTTAAACCTGTTGACAAATGCGTCATGGGTGAAATTAAAGAAGAACGTCAACTGCTAAATATGTATATACGCATTGGCATGTTGCCCCACGCCGAAGTATGGAAAGACTGTTTTTTTTCTTAAGTTAAATTTTAAAATATTGCCCATTGTCTGTAATTTGGTGGCTTTTGTAAAAAGTTCGCGGGACGAGCGCGCCTCCTTTGCGAGAGGCAATGCTAGCTTTTTCTGCTTTGCAATTAATATTAAATAAACTTTACAGTTGCGGATCCAACTTCCTACTCTCTCTTTTACGATTTTTTCCATATAATTGTTTACCTTTTGAGTTCATGCTATTTGGTAATGTTTGAACTTAGTATTCCCTACTGAAGCGTACTGTCTGCTCAAGGTAAGAATGATTGGGTTGATAGTAAAGAATATTCTCTTGATAATGTAATGAGAAGCGTACATCATCAATTGTATTTAATTGATTGTCCAATAAGGTGCGCGACATAATTGCCAACATAATTGATAGTGAGTTATTTAATGCTTTTTCAAATTTCACTTTATTCTTATTATCGTATTAAATGATTGGAAATTTGACCATGACATCGTGGCGTTAGTTGAGGTGCACAAAACCAATCATTGTGGTCATCACCTTGAAACATAAGATTTTATGTTTCGTTCTACTACTTTACACGAGCTACAAAATAAATTAGGTGTAAAGAAAAATTTCGCTGATAATTTAAATAGGTCGTTGAACAATTTGGCGCCGCGGACCACGTGTATCCGAATTGCAGATTACAGACGTCAGAACGAGTATGAGGTCGCGTTGAATAAATTACTCATTGATGTAACGGCCTCCTGTAGTGTTGCTTTTCGTTTACGTATATATCGTCGGTGAATATTTGATGCGTCATAAGCTGTTACATAATGGAAATGCACGTAAGGCGGATGCCGGAATGGAGGATGGCAATCTGCTCCCCACGATTTGCGCGACAACGAGCTGCAAGGTCGACGTGTGATTGCTGATAATAATAGCACTTATGATACACCGGCACACTGGCCTAGTTCAATAGCGTTATTACATGACACTCTTTCCCCACTTTTATTATATCACGCGCGATCATTATTAACATTCTCAGTAAGATTTCATTAGTATCGTTATTGGTAGGTTGCTGTCGCCGGAGACGTCTATGTACCACCGCAACTCCTATTTCCGCCGTAGTTAAAAAGCACTGTAATATAACTGTGTCGAAGGACGTTTTGGCTAGTAAAATTACTAAGGCAACGGTACTTAAAATAATTGTTGTTATGTGTGACATTATGAGGCATACGTATGATTTACCACAAAGTGAACGTTTGGATCGTCTCGTCGCTTCGTTCAATAAAATAAATTTTTCTGACGATTTAATTTTTGAGCAAATGGGTGATTACTTATTGTTCATTTTCAAATTATGAAAGTTTTATATAAAAGTAATGATTTAAACAGTGTAGTAGTGTCTGCATACAGCGACATTTTCTACGTAGTTTTCTTCCGTAATTTGACGACAATCCATCCCGTCTCTTTAACAGGATGATAGTGGGCAAACGCTTTGAAGCCGGTTGCGAAACGTTTCTATTTTTAGAGCAATGACGACATTCAAGTGGAATTCCATGAAATAACGACAATATCATGAATATTTTTTACCAGCCTCTCGATATCTCGGTTTCCTTTCGAATAGGTACCATTAAAGCAGCATTGAATTTATTTAATCTTTTTATACAACAACTAAGTCTTGGTCGAATGTGATTCTGTTGTCTCCAACCAATAATGTAATAATAAAATTAGAACATTTACTAGATTGGTACATATTAACTTTAATACTAGATTTCAAAGCAAAAGTAGCTAAATTATAAATATGTGGCTATTAATTGCTTCAATTAAGACGTCTACTGTGTAATTAGTTAAGTGATAAAGCAGCTGTCTAATTTAGCATATTTTTGTCTTATATATTTGATTTAGTAATTTTAGTATTTCCGTTACTTCAATAAAGCTATAATTTTTGTGCTTTGGAAACTCTTAGAAGTTTTTCTTGAATCTGTTGTAAATTTATTAGTTCTGTGATCCGGATTCACTAGAATATTTTTTATATGTATATAATGATTTTCTTAATATCACTGTACTACTTGTTAAATACTGTACCTTAATTTTACTTTTTCAGCTTAGACAAATTAACGGCAGAGTAACTTAAGGAGAGTAAACGTAATAATAGTTTTAACTCGTTTGTGATAATGCTTATGTGATCGCTTTCGATAATTGTAGTCTCTTCTTATCACCTTTAATAATTAGAAAGGAAATTATTTCATAAAAAAACATCACTTGCCATGACTTAGTAACAAGTTAAAGTAAGATCATTTTTTACACAAATGTTTCGATTCCTTATTGAACCGGTTGATATTTCATTGTTAAAATAATTAGATATTTTTTAGTATTTAAAAACGTTTTACGTAGTTTACACAGCGTAAAGTCGGCCTTCGTCACAGGCTGTGTCTTATTGTCGCAGATTGCTACAATATAAACTAGAAATAGGATATGGTAGTCTTTGTCTGTTCAGAGCTCAAGTAGTTACTGCACTTACGCCCTAGTTATGCAAGATGCTTGCAAGTGCCGTATCTGTTCTTGTTTTCTTCGTCCACAACTCATTTTTAGGTACTGTAAATAATTTATATTGCTATTGTAGTATAGTTATTTAATAAATTATCGTCTCATTTTATATAAAATATCCTAAAGCTCTAATAGGTGTACAATCAGTCAAGTCATATTTGAAATCCAACTCGACTAATGTTAATTCTATCCACGTCTTAAATAATTGTACATTGAAGTCAAAGAAGATAGATGATTTTCTATATTAATAATGTATATCCAATTCGCATAATTTCCAATCGATCCGCCAATTACTTTTACTCTTAGATTCGCCGACGGACGGAAGTTGTGATCATTGCCAATCAACGGCTCATTACTCAATTGAATATTAACTTCACTGTTTCAACTTAGGTTAAGACTGCCTACTCTCACTCTTGTGAAAATACTGTTGCCTATGTGGTATTTACTATTTAAAGTATTTTAGAGATATGTTGAACTCGATTAAAAGTTCACTTATCTCGGTCGTTTTATTTGTTAAAATTAGTTAGAAAACAGCAGTAATTAATTTAAGTGTAAAAGTCATGATAGTAAAGTATTTTGATGAAACTTCTTATTAGTATACAATTGTATATAAGACTAATCTGTCTCGTTAATTAATTGAACTTGTTTTGCGTTGCTTTATAAATAAAGAAACGATATTTTAAAGTTTCTTTTATCGTATTTTGCAAATAATCTTTTTATAAAATTTTTATTCGCAAGATCTCGTCATTGTTTTCCCTTCTTTTCATCTTTGTCAAAATTCTTTATGTGAATAAGGAATTAAAACAAACTGGGAGTATTAAAATTAAAGATATTTGATTTCTTTATATTTATATCGATAACTTAGTCAAGATTTCGATTATTCGGTCCAAACTATTCGTTGCTTGAAATGGTATCTTTAAATCGTATTATCAAACACGATTTGCGGCGGCAGACTCGCCTAACAGAATTGTTCAGTAAACCACAAACTCGAACATGGAACGGGATTTCCAATAGCATGGGGGAATCTGATGGGTAAACACAATAGCCATATTGACAGGGATCCAATGGCCCAAAGGCAGGGTAGCTACGCGGGGAGCAAATATCACAGCTCGAAATATGTTTAATGCAGTACAATATTTACAGATGCAATATGTTGTATTTATAATAAAAAATAAAACCGCTTATATATCATCGATCTATGTTTGACCTCAATAAGACTTATAATATAATAAAAACTTAACGTCAATTCCTTAATACTGATGAAAATTCAGTTGTTAGTTTATGTGATAGTTTTCAGAAATTTATACAATACATAAGCAAAGCTGAGTTCTCGTAAAAGAAAAATATAAGCACATTGTTCGTAACAATTTATATCAACCGTCCACCCGACCCTGCCGTTTGTTATGAGATAATATCATGAAATTGTCCCCCACTCATGTCCTAAATCGTCCGGTCAAATCTCGCCACCTCTTTGTTCCGTTCAGTTAATAGTCGTTAATTCGCAAGACAAATACTGAAATTATAATTGCAAAACATACGATATTTAACCGATTACTACGTACTCATAAAATGATAGAATTAAAGTCTTATCTGTTATCTATCGTTTGTATGTATGTGTTAATATTTCCAGCATGCGCTTTCATTATTAATTATAAAAAAAATGGTTTTGTAGATGTACCAAATTTTTCTGTATGAAAGCATTACCAATTTCTCACCGAGGGCGGGGGATGAGAACGACTTAGTTTCCTCCGTTGTCATGGTTACGCCCCACACGTGGCTCGTAGGTTTTTGCAGTGTTTCCACATTAGCGAACCTACTTCAATTCGAAACCGTAAAAGGGCCGACGGGTCGGCTCCAATTGAGTGTAATCATTTAACTAAATTGGATCAAAATATATTCAACCCTGTATTATTATATGAAGTTATTGTTTTAATTTTGATACTCATATAGTATTTAAGTTTTATACAGTAGAAATATTTCATCTCTATAGGACGCGTCATGGTGACTGGGGTGAATTCGAGGCACCGCTCCCTGTTCTTAATTGCATTTTATTTATTCAGTACTGTAGTACTTCCGAACGTTCGCAAAACATACCCAAGGGGAGCTTCGTCCCCGGCTACTCATTAGTTTATATAGCAGTCCCATCAAAAACCGACAAATTAAGACATCACGTACAATAATCGCTTTAGTTTGCGTACCCTAACTACACCCAGTTACAATAAAAAAACTAAGCTGTAATAAAATAATAATAATACCAATAAAAAGCAAAGTAATACTATATAAAAAGATATTATTTATACCGCATCTATGTCTATAGAAATGTGTAATATTAACCTAAATCCAATTATACATGTAAAAAATTACAATTCTTTAGTTTTAATACTGGTAGTTGATTTTAATTCTTTATTCACATGAAGAATTTTAAAAAGATTAAAAAGAGGAAAATAATAGCAAGATGTCAAATAGAGCTATTATTAAAAAAGATTGAAAAGATTATTTTTGATAATACAATAAACTTTAAAATGTCATTTCTTTAGTCATTAAACATTGCAAATAAAAGTTTATTTAATTGAAGAGAAAAATTGGTTTATATATATATTATACATGTTTTTCCGTGATATTTATATTGATTACATATTATAGTAAGTATGATGATTGAGATATGTACTGCAGAGATGTCAACGTCCCATGGAAACAACGACACAATTCTAAAAATATTATTCCATTAAAAGCATAATTAGTTCAATTGTGGAGTTGATTCAGAGTCAACTATCCTCGCTCTTTATCCGTTCTGGGCTAATACTAATGAAACTAGATTTGTATTAGTCTATCATACTTTTTAAAATATTATACAGTGTTTATATAAAGCTTTTTTTGAAACGAGGACAATGAAGGAATGATCACGAGGATAATGAAGTCAAGTCTTCAGGCAGGTCAACGTGTTGGTGTTCTACCTGTCCAGCGATAAAGACACCGCTCCCTCTTTCCTAAAGCAATCGATAGGGGGTGGTACCCTACATTAGAAATTTATAACCAACAGGGTCCCGGGTTCGTGGACGACGAGGAAAATGGAAATGAGCGTCTGAGCTTTTCCGTTTCCGCGGGATATATTAATCCGGTTTGATTTTAATCATTACAGAAATCTTTATTGGGGTGACATTATTTGGTACAAGTTTTAAACATGACAAATCATTGTTACGTTTTCATTAAACCGCTCTGTTATAGTGACTTGTTTTTAAGTAGGTCTCTTGCGTTTGTTACTGTAATTGCCAGTAGTTACAAATTGTTTTGTGTACGTATATAATATAGCTGTTGTGGCCGTGTGTTACTAACATAGCATTCGTATGGCCGCTTCTGAAGTGCTAGTACACGGGCGAGCAACTTTACCCTCTAAACAAACTAATAAACGTTGCGCAATTTCTCACTAATTAAATTCCTGCTTTAACTTCCACGTGACGCTCGTAATTTGGCCGATGACGTGACAACACTGAAATGTTCATTCAATATATATTAATT